>JAQFZG010003125.1:0-14384 GCA_034695465.1 Entomobrya nicoleti | reverse complement strand
CCATTATCTCCGATTCCAATATAAAAATCAGCTCTTTTGTGAAACAGGAAAATTAAACAAAAGCATGTCGGATTACATATCCAATTTCAAAAAAATAACACAAAAGTTATAAATCAAGACGTAGAATCTCCTTAAAAATATTTAAAACCAAATAACCCCCCAAAAATTAACTAAACCGCTTAAAACTTCCCTTTTTCATCTCTCTACCAATTATCACCACTAACTATTTCTTTTTACTAATTTAAAATAGTGAAAGCTGTGCACAATTGATATTTTCTTTCTCTCAGCTGACAGGTAACCACTCCCACCACCACAACCAATCAAACTAATTTTCCTCATTTAAAATTATCCCCCGCCACCAAAAAATTATCCCTCTAGAATGCGTTCAGATTTGATGGAGAAGAGGTCCTTCTTCGAGAATGGATTTTGGAGGGGACTCCGAGGGGATTTGGAGGATAAATGGGCTTCTTGAATGTAGCCTGGAGGAGACATCAGCAAAAAAAATCATCGTTTTAATTAACCAATTAAAAAGTTAAGTAATTAGTTAAAAGTATTTTCACTAAATAAATTACCCAACTACCTTTAATTTTCACCTTGTCAGTTTTGTCAACAGTGGTAACCTTCACCTTATTTTTTTCGTCTTGATGTAGACTTTGACCTTTGGTCGCCTCCTCCGCCCACGTCAAAATTTAAACGGTCCCCTCCTCCTGTCACCCCCGCGATTATTAAAGGATGACCCAACGGTAGACAACTCGACCTATTCTTTTTATTACTCTGCTTATCAGCACTACTACTCCAACTAAAGTTTCCCGAATGATCACTAATTTAAAAATGTTTGGAATGCACAGCCGCCACTACTACCATTTATTTTCAAATTCTTACCACAACCATTAACTAATTTTAATTTTTCACTGTTTTATTTTAACTGTTTTGACAACGGTGATTATAATAATGATTAATGATAATGCGGGGTTCGTTGACTATGACGAAAAATTGAAACAAGAAAATATTAGTAAAATTTATAATTAACATCACTACCACCATCACCATTAAATTTAGTTGCTGACTGCTCGTGTGATTGTTGTGGCAATTGTATGAGTCTATCCACATGATTTAAATGGAACCGACATTGGCCGCCTCCAAAATTCCAATGCTCAGGCCGATGATCCAAATTACCCTAAGTCTCTTGAGGAAAGGGCGGAGAAGGCCCTATCGACGACACACTTTGTCTACAAATTGGACCATTAACCTGATACTTTTTAATTGTCACTTTATCAACTTGATCATGATACCCCTGACCTTGATTCAAACATATATCTGCATTAAGTAGATTTTTTTAATTTGGCTTATTTTTTCTTGAGCTCTGAGATGACCTGGATGAGGAAGCGATGAACTACGAGGCAACATATAATGATAAAAAACTACAAAGTTCCAAAATAATATATTCAATGGAGAACTTATATTTACGGCTTTATTTATTTGAATCTGATTTAACGAAATAATAACAAGGATAAACAAGTACATAACCATAATATATGTTAATTAAGAAAGTTGTAATTTAAAGTGTTAAGTTTTATACCCCGTGACGAAAAAAAATAATTACGCCGAACACACATAAGTATAAAGTAAAAGTATTACAATTAAAAGTATACTCGATAAGAATTACCCAAAATAACGAAAATATCTGCTAATCCTTTTGATCACTCTCGCCAACATACTTTTGCTCTTAGCTATAACCTAACACATTACGAATCTGATTTAATTGTGAATTTTTAAATGTCGGTTTAATTTGCTAGATTCTTTAAAAGCAGAGGGGCATTTAGTACATTTATATGGCCTTTCACCTGTATGCACTCTCATATGGCGTACTAATTTTCCCTTTTCAGCAAATTGTTTTCCACACAAATTACATTCGTGATCCTTGATTTGATTATGAACGCACTTTATGTGCATTTTTAAGTGGCCATGTTGAGTAAATGATTTTTCACACAGTTCACACGAGTAGGCTTTTAATTTAGTATTAATAGTCATGTGCATATTTAAACTCCGCTTACTTGAAAACATTTTATTGCACCTTGCGCAGTTATGCCGCTTGATATCATTGTGTGTATCTTTATGTTGCTGTAAAGCACTCTTCTGTGCAAATGAACTTGAACAAAATTGACAGCGATAAGGCTTCTCTCCAGTATGCGCTTGAATGTGGTATTTGAGAGCATTAGCAGATCGCAGAAACCGGTTACACAAATTGCATTTGAAAGCTGTTTCGGTTTTATGTTGGTTCAGATGACTTTTCAAGTTGACTTTTGTAGTTAAAATTTTGTCGCAGTGCTCACATTGAAATTCTCTTATCCCACTATGTATTAAGTGATGTGCTTTGAGACTACTTCCAGTTGAAAATGACTTTTGACAAAAACTGCATTTGAAAGGTTTCTCTTGGGTGTGCATTTGTATGTGCTTCTTCATATTGCTGTTCGTTGCAAATGTTTTGTCACACAACTTGCAGAAATGTGGTTTCTCATTTACATGTCGCAGGTAGTGAATAAAAAGATCATACTCATTTCTAAATGATTTATGGCAGAATAGACACTGGTGAGTTCGAAGATGAACTTTAGTGTGTGCCACTAAGCTTTGCTTGAAACAAAATACTTTTTCACAATCACAACACGAAAAGGTTTTGGAAGCCATCTTAATCTCGGTTTATTTTTTTAAAATCTTATATTGAGCTCAGTTCATAGTTCATTGATTACAAATCTGCCATGGATGGTTCAACACCCGATTGGGAAATTATCAGTTCTTTTCATTTATTATCCGAGATATGTTTTATATCTGATTCTATTTAGACAAATAAATTCGGACTTGAGTACTTAGAAAGGATGTTTTATTAATTTAAGATTATGTCCACTCCTTCTAACGAGAGGTACAATAATGGGGTGTGTTGATCGTGACAGTGTGTGCTGAGTGACTTCTTGCTCCGCAATGTCCCATTTTGTAGTACTAATAATACACACACGTTCTAGTAACATGAAGCTATCGTTCACATAGTGGACACACTTTACAGTCTGTATTCACATGTGTAGGATATTCCACATATGCTACCACATTACGAATGGATATGTATTTATGTGTGAATGTTAACTCTGTTATTCAGGCAAGTCACACGGATCAGCTTACACCTTAGTTAATGAAAGGTTTGATCGACACTGAAAAGTTCGTTTCCGTATCATAAGTCACGTGCACACATGTTGCGTCTGCACTGGTTCCTTGAAACTACAAATACAACCATTTATAGCCATACATATCAAGAGTAAACTAACTGGACGCAGAATGTTAAATGTTCATAAGCATGGTGGATTGTTAGTGCCTCACAATCACGTAAGTCAAAATGCATTACATGTATATCAATACTAGCACAAAGTTACAATGATCACATTCTTCACTTTATTTCTTCTTAAACAGAGCCTGTTGCTAGATTTTTGCATGCATGCTGAAGATGCTTTCAAGAATAGATGTACGTTGAAAACCTGTTTATATATTGGCTTAGATGTATACATGTTAAATGAATTACAAGCATGCCGTGCATACATATGTATAACATACATGATTACCTTTTATGGACCAATAAATGCAAAAAAACTATGACTTGTTTGTTTGAGTTGTTGCCGTTCTCATGTTTGAAAGAGATCGGGATAATTACCTTGTTCACAATCGTTTGCCCTTGCATTAAATTTAGCAAGTATGCAGAAAATCGATTCTGTTTTCTGTTATTGAACTCCAAGTTATTGCTACTTTACAATAGTGTTGACAGTAATTAAATAATTTAAAAAAATGTATAAATATGAATTATGAAATGCCAAAGTAAAGTAGTCCAAGGTAACAGTATATGCTTTTGTGGTTGATGGATTCGAATGCAACAATAAAATGAATAACAGTGGATTGCTCAAAAGTTCAAACATTGAAAAAATATTTTTATCATATTCATGAAAAAGATTGCTTTTTTGCTTTCATGCATCTCCTTTCGTTAAAACTCAGCAACGTTCTCATCGCGCAATTAGTGTCTAATATTGATTTGGTTTGTTTCACTTGCCCTGTTTGGCATGTGGCCTATGTATCACGTACGCATTTTGTGACTGCGATAGTTAGTGCTGCTAATCCTGCGGCGAAATCAACATTTTTACACACAATGAATGCGAGGTTTGTCTGTCTGAACCAAAAATACAAAATACACTTCCAAAATAATGTTCAACAAGCATATGCACTCAATGCTCCCATGCATATTTGATGCGGAGTATTTATAAATATCTAAGCTGAAGGACGTGTAAGCTTAAAGCATCGTGTTTACGTAGCATAAATACTTTACGCAGGCATATAGAAACTATGTAACATGAGACCACGACCACACGAACTCTATTGCACAAGCAAACGTATCAACTCGGATTAATCAGTAAATTATATACGTGATAGATACATTTGAGATACATACATACATACATCTCGTGTAGTGAAGACATGCATTACAATACAAGATTAGATATTTTCCTTATATGATGGGCATACTTGTCATTTTATCACTCGTTACGTAGCGTTCAACATGTCTGCAGCAATTATTTAATTTAAGCCAGTTCTACAACCAGTTCGATTTTAATTCAGTTGAAAGTGGTTTTCTTTCAAAGGATGCATGGAACGTTCTTTAAATTTGATTTATCTTTCTTGTTTAGTTTGCTAGTTGCAGGGGTGATATAAATTTGCTATACTGAAAAGTCAAACTCACATTTATGTCTACATAAGTGCACAGTTGGTGAAAATCCTGAAAAAGCATATTAATAACAATTAGTTTGAATTTGGGAATGAAAATGAAGAAAGTAAACCGCCCAACGTATGAAAAACTACTTAAATACAACAAAAGCTTACAAGCGCATTATATTATTCAACGTGGAAGTCATGAATGTCATTTTTGCAACAAATCATTCCCTCAATCCGAAACGCTTTTCCTCCACTATCTAACACATACCAATGAGAAGCCCCTGTTCTGCAAGTTCTGTGACAAATCATTTGTTTACGGTACATCTTTAGCTCAGCATATTAAATGTCACACAGGAGAAAAACCCTTCTCGTGTAACGTTTGCCAAAAATCGTTTAACCAAAAGAGCCATCTCAGAAGTCATCAATTGCTACACAGTGGGCTCAAAGAATTTCCATGTGAGCGTTGTAAAAAAAGGTTTACCCAAAAATCAAGCTTGAAAACACATTTGAATACGCATAACTCAGAAACGCCTTTTAAGTGTAATTTGTGTGGACAGTATCTGGGTTCACCAAATGCTCTCAAAGGCCATATTCAGGCACATACTGGGGAGAAGCCTTATCGTTGTGTACTTTGTTTCAAATCATTTCTACGAAAGAGTGACCTAAAAATACATGCGGATGCGCATGCTGGTGTTAAACGACATAATTGTTCTACGTGTAATGTAAAGTTTTCAACAAAACAAACTTTAAAGCGGCACATGAATGTCCATACTAAATTAAACAGTTACAAATGTGAACTGTGCCAGAAGTCGTTTACCCAACAAGACAGTTTAAATAAACATATAAAATACATTCACCATCGAATTAAGGAGCACCACTGCAATTTGTGTGGGAAATCATTCGCAGTGAGAGCTGATTTAGTTAAACATACGAGAATTCATACTGGAGAAAAGCCTTACAAATGTCAAAAGTGTCCTAAGACTTCTGCAACGTCAAGTGATTTAAGCAGGCATATGAAAACGCACTACTAATTGAAGAAAAATAATGAGCCAGTTGTTATTTTTAAATCATTTAAATTGAAAAGTAGTTTTGTGAATGCGAAGAGAGGATTTTATGTTTAATATTTGGTTAGAATTTATGGTACGTACATATTACATGTAGAATTATATATACTTTTCTTTAGTAGGCTTCCTGTGTTATTTTTTAAATGAAATTCGTTGTTTGTGTGATGTAAATTCCGCAATTGAAATACTAATTTTATGTATTTAAAATTCACAAAAAAATTATTTACTTACTATTTACGTATTAATGTTTTCAAATACCACCCAATTTTTATAGTATTTTATAAGGTGTCTTTTTGTCATAAATTAACAAACCATCGATCTGGAGCTCAATATTTTATTCATTTCAACATATTTTTTTAGCTCGTGGCATATCGCCATTTTTACAGCAAAATTATTAAGTTCAAACATTCTTGTAAATTAATACCATTCGGCTAGTTTACTGAATGTTTAGGTACAAAGCTAGATTTATTGAGTTAATTTTGTTAATTAATTGTGTATAATTTCAAAATCTCTGAATGACAAATTCGTTGAAGTAATATATACTCTAACCGGCGAACAAATTTATGCCGAGATGAACTAAAATTGTTAAATTTGTCGTAAGTTTTGGAACTACCTCATGGCTATTTGTATTCAGTTAGCCATTTAGCCACTGCTTGTCGAAACATTGCTTGGTAATTTTATTAACTCACATTGAGCTACTTCGGCCGCCAATTGAAAACTCGCAATCCGAAAAATGAGCTCACTGAATTGTTAAATTCTTTACATTACATGACTCAAAAATAAATGACATTATGAAATTGATATGTAAGCAGTAATAGCATTGATTCGTTTGTTCATTGAGAGTATTTAAGTCATTGTAGTGCGTATTTAATTTGATCTGCAATTTGTTTATATCTTTTCGTGGTTTGAATGAATGAGTTGTTGCGTTGAATTCCAGAACATAAATATGCCCATAAAAAATAATAAGGAGATTGGGCGTGGCGCCGCCCTCGTGAATGAACTAGGAGCTTTTGTAACAGTTAAAGGCTCTGCAGGCAAAGTCCCCCTTTTTATAAAAGATGATCTCCGAAAATTAGGTGGGGATTGCGAAAATGATTTTTGAGATTTGTCCACAAAATATTTCGGCTCCGGATCATGTCAACATGCCTATTAATATCAAGGCAAAAAATATAAATTAAAAAATTAAATATTAGAATAAAATTAGTTTACCAGATAATTAGGTATTTATTTTTGTTTCCAATGATAATTTTTAATTAGTTGGGCACCGCTGTATTGACCTTCATTGAAAGTTGGACCAGTCAAAGTTGATATTCTGATTCAACTGGAAATGTGTTCCATTTGAGCATTCTTCCCGCACGCTTTGCAACAATTGCATCCATTCCGAAAGATTTATTGGTAATTAAAATAGTTAATTATGCTTTTTTAACTACAAAGATTAAAAATCGTAACCTTACTTAACGTTTTTCATGATTGTGTTTCAGACTATTCAAGAATGTTAGGTTAACCCGCAGTACGCAGCTGAAAATGCGTTAGCTGATATTCAGCGTCGACTTCCAATGCAATTTTTCTTGGAAATTGGCAAATTAAGATCAGAAATTTAATAATTCAATCAGTAATTTTGTTAATTATTAATACATAAATATTTTTTATTATTCTGCTTATCAGCATTACTATTCCCACAACCACCACTTTTTCTACATCCTTTTTTCAATTTCCGGAATGAGGACCAATTTGAAATAGTTTTGGATACACTGCCGCCACTACAACCATTAATTTTACAATTTTCACCACTTGCACTACCATTAACTAAATTTAATTGTACACTTTTTAATTTAACTGTTTTGATGGCGATGATAAACATCGTTTTCTTCAACCTCTTTTGAATCCACAGTTCCATATACTATTTACAACATTAGCTTGAATACTTTTGGAGGCATCATAAATAGTTAACAAAAAATTAGGTTGAAAATATTTAAAATCCCTACCACCATCACCATTAAATTTAATTGACTGCTGATTTGGTTGTTAGGGTAATTGATGAGTTTGTTGACATATTCTAAATGGAATCGGCAATTGACCGCCTTGAAAATTAAAATTTTCATCATGATGACCCAAAGTAGCCCAAGCCTCTTGAGGACAGGGCGGATGAAACGAAGTCGCTAAAGATACACTTTGTCTACTAATTGGACAATCAACCTGATATTTTTAATTTTCGCTTAATCATTGTGATCATGACACTGATGATATTGATTCAAATTATTATTTCCATTAAATTTATTAAGACTACTTTGATGATAAGGTGGAAAGAATGGTCGAGGTGAGGATAACCTTTACTGTTCAAGTAGATTATGCCTCTGGAGAATCGGAGTAGAAAACGTATGGCTAGGATAGCAAAGATGCCTACTGATCTGACTCAAGAAATTTATTTAAATAAACTGTTTAAAATAATAAACATTCAAAAATTCCGTTAGACTGATCTTTTCATTGGCTTTGAATGTTAAAGAATGCATTTTTAGCAATATTTCTCATTGAGCTCTGAGATCAGTCTGGAATCAGAGGTTTACGAAAACCTCATGAGCTTTTTTTCGTGGCTTTTTTTCATAATTTGCAATTAAAGTGCAAAAATGTGAATATTTATGATGAAATCTCATCTGATGAGGTTTAGCTAACCCTCATTGAGGTTTAGCTGACCCCCATAAGGTTTACGAAAACCTCATGAGGGTTAGCTAAACCTCATCAGGTGAGATTTCATCATAAATATTCACATTTTTGCACTTTAATTGCAAATTATGAAAAAAAGCCACGATGAATTTTAAATTTGCCACGACCAAAAGTTTCTAAATTAAATGTACTTTAATTTAAAAAAAAATAAAAACATTGTTATTCATTGACAGATTTTGTTACTAATGACTTTTGTCGAAATTAATGAAAATGAGGTTTAGCTGACCCGACCCTCATGAGGTTTTCGTAAACCTCTGATTCCAGACTGTCTGAGATGAGCTATGCGGCAACAGTTTATGACAAAAATTTATATACTTCCATAGTATAACAATGAATTGTTAACTTATTTATGGCATTATTTATTTGAAATCAGATTTAACAAAATAATAACAAGAGTAACGAAGTACGTAACTAAAATACACGTCACTTTTAGAGAAGTACATATTAAAGTGTAAATTTTGTATACAGAGACAAAAAACCTCATTCGGGTTTGCATACAGCTAAGGGAAAAGTCTATTGAAAGTAAACTCCATAACAATTACCCGCAATAATATTTTTTTAAATCTGTTAATTTTTTTCATCATACTTGACTACATATTATTGGTTTTAGCAATTGGCTAACACATTACGAATCTGAATTATTTGTGAATTTTTAAATGTCGGCTTAATTTGCTTGAAGCATTAAAAGCAGCAGGACATTTAGTACATTTGTATGGCTTCTCACCAGTATGCACTCTCATGTGACGAACCAAATTTTCTTTTTTAGAAAATTGTCTTCCACACAAATTACATTCGTGCTCCTTGATTTGTTGATGAACGCTTTTTATGTGCTTTTTTAAGCTACCGTTTTCAGTGAAAGATTTCTCGCACAATTCGCATCTGAAGGGTTTCAATTTGGTATGAACTGTCATGTGCCTGTTTAAATCACTCTTATTAGAAAACGTTTTGTGGCACGCTTCATAATTATGTCGTTTGACATCATTGTACGTATCTTCGTGTCTACTTGGATTCCTCTTTAATGCAAGTGAACTGGGACAAAATTGACAACGATATGGCTTTTCCCCGGTATGAGCATAAATGTGATATTTAAGAGCAGTAGCAGATCCCAGAAACCGGCTACATAAACTGCATTTGAAAGGTGTTTCAGTTTTATGTTGGTTAAGATGCCTATTCAAATTGCCTTTTGTAATGAAACTTCTGTCACAATGCTCACATTGAAATTCTCTAATTCCGCTGTGGATCAACTCATGTGATCTAAGATGTGCTCTGGTAGAGAACGACTTCTGGCAGGCTTTACATTTGAAAGATTTCTCGCGTGTGTGAGTATTTATGTGCATCTTTAAGGTACTACTCACGGCGAATGTTTTGTCACAAAACTTACATGAGTATAATTTCTCATTAATATGACTTCGATAATGAGTAAACAGATCTGATTTTTTGCTGCACGATTTGTTGCAAAATAGGCACTGGTGAATCCCAAGGTGTACATTAGTATGAGCTACTAAAGCTTTCTTGGAGCGAAATACTTTGTTACATGAACCACAGCTGTTGGAAGCCATTTCAATGAGAGATCCTAAAAAACTGTTTGCTATGAATTACAAGAGCTTTATGACAACAAATGACCTTTTAACAGTTCAAGAATTGATTCTAAACCAATTTGTTTTGCTATGTTCCGCTGTAGGCTGAGATGTGATAAAGTTTAGATCTGATTTTAATAAAGTTTTATCCAAAATTCAAATGATTTTTCCTATTTAAAATATTGGCAGGTAAGAAAACAACTATGGGATCATGAAAAGATTTAATATTCTTAACTACTCTACAAGAGTGGGGACTGTAAAAACACAGAAAGGATAATGTTGATATTGTGTGCAGTTTTACTCAACAAAATTGTATGGAGACTGTCCTCTCTGCCACTGCTTGGCTTTAACGATATTCGTGCATTTTGATCCAGTCCTCACGTGAGGTTGTTGTTATGCAGAATTTAAGTACATGCTTTGGCTTCAGTAATCCTTATTCGGTATGCGTATACCTTCTGCATACTTATTTTTACGATCGCCGATGTGTGTCTAAATCGATGGGTACTGGATGTGCTACCTCAAACGTGCATTTAAAATGCGTATCCATTCATTTTACTCATTCTATATTTGGTCTTATATATTTTTGCATTTGACATACGTTCCCATGCATTGAAGACGTTCAAACTGACAATATTACCAATGTGTGCATAATATGTGTCCACCATCTGTTAATATTCCTACAAAGTGGATTTTGAACGGAGTAAAAAGAATATTCTTGGAACCAAAAACGGCAAATAATACACCAGGTAGAAATATTGTTAAGGTTTTGTTGTCATAAATAAAGCTATTTATCCATTTTGAAATTCAATATTTTGCTACTAAAAAAGTTAACCATAATTTTCCAACACAGCCTTTACCCGCTAAATTAAAGGTTAAATGAATAAGCAATCTTGTAAATTAAACCCACGCTGATTGGTTTACTGCATGTTTAGGTACACTGCAAGATTTTATGCAGTAAATTATGTCCTGTTTAATTTCTAAAAAAATCGATTCTCCACGCAGCTTGAGTCCTGGAAAGGTTGACGATATAAGATTTATGCTTCAAATACATTAACATCTCCAACAAAACAAGAGTCAGTCACAATGGTAAAAACAAATGTTCTTTCTGGCCTACTATGTGTACCAGGTACACAGAAAGCATATAACTACAAACTAGCTTACATGCTTAGAAGTCGCCCGTCATACAAGAGGCTCAAATAAAATGTGGTCACATAATCCGTTTCACGCTATAAATTGTACACGGGTACACGTAAAACGTTGTACATTACTAATACAACACGAGTAAGAAGCATACAAATATGCATAATGAATGTACGTGTGAACATGTAAACAAGAACACTAATTCATTTGTAGCACAATTGTCTGTCCATATATATGTGTGCAGAAGTTAAGCATGTATGTATGGGGTGCACGCACATCAAAGTTAGAATTCCTAAAGAACTTGTCTATTTAAATAAAAGAAATCCAAATATCTTGTGGTAAGTAAATCCAGTAGCTTACAGGCAAACAAAATAAAGGTTTTGTGTAAGAAAATTCAACAAACCAAACACCACCATCAACGCCGTGCATTAGCGTACTTACATTTCTTTAGTACGAATGGACGTATTTTTAAACTGACGAAGCTTCTTTTTCGTTTTTGAAACTGAATTAATAATTTGATTATCTGAATAGAATCAGAGACTAAATCATATATCGGGTCATAATACCAGTGAAAATAACGAAATATTCTATCATTAGGTCGAACCACCCATAGAAGATTTGAATTCATAAAACTCTTGCAAATCATAATATTTGCTAATTCCATAGGCCAAAATTAAGATGGCTTCCAAAATATTTCAGTGTAGTAATTGTGAAAAAGTATTTAGTTCTAGGAAAAATTTAGAAGCGCACACTAAAGTTTATCTTGGAACTCACCAGTGCCTATTTTGCAGTAAATGTTTTAATAGGGAGCATAATGTTTTTATTCACTACCGTAAGCATACACTCGAGAAGCCACACTCCTGCAAGTTGTGTGACAAAACCTTTGCAAACAATGATAATTTGAAAATGCATTTCGATTCGCACACCCAAAAGAAGCCTTTTAAATGCAGTGTTTGTCAAAAGTCATTCTCTACTGCAAGTAATCTCAACTCACATCACTTATACATACATAGTTGGACCAGAGAAGTTCAATGCGAGCACTGTGAGAAAAGTTTCGCTACAAAAAATGGTTTAAAGATACACCTGAATCAACATCAAACAGAAACGTCGTTCAAATGCAGTTTGTGTAACCGATTTCTGGGATCTTCTATTGCACTCAACGATCACATTCAAGCACATACCGCGGAGAAGCCATATCGTTGTCAATTTTGTCCGAGTTCATTTGCACGAAAGAGTACTCTAAGTCGACATAAAGATATGCACAACGATGTCAAACGACATAACTGTGCAGCGTGCGATAAAAAGTTTTCAACCCAGAGTGATTTAAATTCGCACACGGTAGTTCATACTAAATTGAAAGCCTACAAGTGTGAATTTTGCGAGAAATCGTTTACTCATAATGGCTACTTAAAAAACCACATAAAATGGGTTCATCAACAAGTCAAGGAGCACGAATGTAATTTGTGCGGAAAACAATTCGCTGCAAAGGGGAATTTTGTAGTTTATATGAGAGTGCATACTGGTGAAAAGCCTTACAAGTGTACCAAATGTGCTGCTGCTTTTAAACAGGCAAGCACTCTGAGCCAACATTTAAAAATTCACAATTAATCAGATTAGTCATGTGATGGCCTAATGCTAAAAGCATTTTCCCAAGACTGGTTAAAAGAATTCACATATTTTTTTTAAAAATGTTATCGTGGGTAATTCTAACGGAGTATTGTATTAATTGTATGACTTTTCCTTTAGCTGTATGTTAAGTCCAATGAGTTTTTTGATCTCCGTATATAAAATTTAACACTTACAATTACATTCCGCTAATATGACGTTTGTCTTGGTTACATACTTTATTATTATTATTTTGTTAAATCACAACTCAAATAAATAAAACCTTAAAAATAAGTTGTCTATCGAATTTGATACTTCGGAATTATAGAATTTTTTATCATAAACTACTGCCGCATAGTTCATCGCTTCCTCATCCATCTCAATTCAGAGCTCAAGAAAAAAAAATTGCTAAAACCGCATTTATTTTTATTCAAAGCAAAGTCAGCCAGAACATGAATGTATCGGAATTTTTGCATATTGACTAATTATTTTAATTAGTTCATTTGAATAAATTAGAAAATCAATTCAGTTGGCTTCTTTGTTATCCTTGCCATGATAAAGAATGTGCATTTTTCCAGTACGGCGGTCCAGCAGCAGCTGCAGAAGCAAAGGTTATCCTTACCTCCACCATTGTTTCCATTTTATCGTCGAGATAACCGTCATCTAATTAATCAGCTCAGCAGTGTCATGGCCAAGTTAAAAAAGTGAAAATTAAAAAACATCAGGCGACTGTCCAATTAGTAGACAACCTGTTATGTGGACATCGCCTCCTCTACACTTTCCCGAATATTGGGGTACTTTGTATCATCAAGCTGATAATTTGAATTTGAAGGCGGCAAAATGCCGGATCCGTTTAAAATATGTAACCAAACTCATCAATTAGCATAACAACTAAATTAGCAGTCAATATAATTTAATTTAAAGGATAGTGGTAGTGATGTTAATTATTTCTAACCAAATTTTTCTTGAACTTATTATGATACCTCCTAAATAATTAAAGTTAATGGTGTAAATAATATTGCAACTCTGGACAATTTTTATTTAAATAAGCTGGAAGACAACGTCAGCTCGAGGGCCCATAATTTTCGTCCTTACGGATAAACAGTTCAATAGTTAAACAATTTTCAAAACAGTTAAAGCTAATAAGTAAAAAGTTAAAATGATTTAAAGATTGTGGTAAAAATTCTAAAATTGATGCTGGTAGTTCCAGTAGTGCATCCAAACCTATTTTAAATTGGTAATCATTCGGGAAATTGAAAGTTCGGGAAGGAAATAGATAAAGTGGTAGTGGGAGTAGTAGTGCTGATAAGCCAGACAATGAGAAAGTTATAAGCACTTAAGCAATTTATTTTGGAAAAATAACTTGATTTGCTTAACTTGAGGTTTTGATTGGCTATTGTAAAACATTTATTTTTTAGCTGACGTCTCCTCCAAGCTACATTCAAGAAACCCATCATATTCCAAATCAGCTCTGAGTCCCCTCCAAAATCCACCATCAGAGGAGGACCTTTTCTCCATCAACTTTGAACGCATTCTG
>JAQFZG010003124.1:0-14385 GCA_034695465.1 Entomobrya nicoleti | reverse complement strand
TTTGGTAAAGTAAGAAAAAGAGTATTTTCTTTTGCCATTTTAAATCACTTTTTAACTTACATTTCTTTGGAGAAAAATTCCCGTTCCAATTCTCCAACCTCGACCCGAACAAACCGGACTCTAACGCCAACTTATTCGCACTAAGCTTTTTGTTCTTGGAATTGGGAAAAACCACTTTCGCATATTAAGAATTGCGCTATATTTTTTTTGATTTATGACTTTTCCAAGGGTGATAGCAAAACTGACACACTCCAGTTTTTCATTGACGACCCGCAGAGAAGCGAGCAGTAGTAGCAGTGAGCATAATCATTTGACAAAAGATGAAAACAAATATCGGCAACTCATGCAATGCACCTGTCCGGAGTCCTGAGCATTCATTTGTAATAATTTTTGTACATGTATATATAACCCTCCTCTTCGTATGAAATTCACAAAAGCACAAATATTTGTACCTTGCATCTTTTAGCTGTACAGTAATAACATATATAAAAGTTATAAAACCAACGTCCTTCGATGACAAGAATACACAGGTAATAATGTAGTACAACCTTTTTTGATTCTATACAAAAAGCAGAATAAATTAACACAAAAGGAGGGGAAATGGCTTATAAAGAGAAAACTTTTTGTGGTGAAAGTAGCTAATCAAATTAGCATTGGCTGGAACGTAATGATGATAATATTGTAGCACGTGAATGGTTTGATGGGAATGGAACCAAGTTTTGTACGTACTTTGTTGCATGCAGTGCTGCTTTCTTTCTGTTTAAAATAGAAAAACACACGTTTCTTCCTACCACTCAACTGTATTTTGTACAGTAAAAGTTTATTTTGACTCTGCCTACTCGACATGTTTTTCAAACTTGTATACATGTAGTGTAGTGTATGCAAGTAGGCAGTAGGTAGTTGCAAAGATTTATAGTTTGTCACGTTAACTTTCTTTGCTCAATACTTGAAGTAAAATAGAGTTTCTCACGAAACGGAACAGATTACGCCAATGCGTATTAATTTACAATAGATTATATTTTATTAACTTGGAAATTCCAAGTTGGAATAGATGATAAATATAATTTTGTCCTGCTGTGCCACATTACTTTCACCAAAAACAAATTGGATCCAAGATATTTTTTTTATAAAACTATGAGCTTCATTTATTTTTTCCGTCGAACGAATAGTCAACTGTAACATATTTTTTTACTTTTGTCTCAAATAAGTTCGCCTGCCAAAGAAAATATCAAAATATTAACTTTGAATTGCTTTAGTCGCAGCAAAACTGGCAAAGCTTAATAGTTAACCATCCATCAAACTTCCCACTATGACTATGAACAATGAACAACACACGCTCTCCATGTGCATTATTGTAGCATGAACTGTGGATCCCTTTTCATATTGTATGATTGTCAGATAAACCGATTAGTTGTTTGTAATGTGCATACCTACATATTATTCAAAAGAATAGAACGTTTTCCTCGGGGTAAACAACAAAATATTGATTTCGTGTAGATAACGAGGAAGTCAGGTTCGGGTGACTGGGGTGGTTGACAAGCCTGTTTGTCGAGTTTTATAGATCGTCGTAATCATTCTCAATCACAGACTGAACAGACGGGTCATTTTCATGTCTGCTAAGACAAACGCTCAACCAGTGAAAGTTTTTGAGAGAGAACAGCAACCGACATATTAAATGTCAGCTCATACCTTCCCCTCCCACGCATCCTTGTAAATCTGAGTAAGCCGAAATATCCTAAGGTAAGGTAACAAACTAGATTAGATGTGTGCATCAATTTCATGTTGGGTAATGCTATATAAAAAAAACTGAAGCATAAATTATCAAAGTCAATTTTTACTAGTGTTATAGACTACAAACGGGAATACAAATGTACTTTTATACAAAAAATGGATTAGATTATGCTTGACTAATATTTCTAACATGAGGTATTAATTTGTAAGGGATATTTGCTGATTGAAATTCAAATGGTTGTCTGGGATCACGTGTATTGAAGAAACCTTTTAGAACATCTCGTGCTGACATTTCTTGAGCAATGTCTAATGTTTCCCCAATTCCTAGAACAGAAAAAAACAGATTAAAAATAATAGATTGAATTAAAATCATGACCAGTAATAATAATATGACTCGTAAACAGCGTAAAAATCCTACCCGTTCCAAGTAATGTTTTATCCTTCGCGTAAACCCCAACCACAAAAACAGCGTGAATCGTATTTCGACCTGCTTCCCTCATTATCCGAGGTTCTACGGGCGACAAATTTTTCTCCTTCGCCAATTCTTCCATCATAGCCCATGGTCTCGGGATGTCCCAGATTTCATTGACGTCCTTCCCACATAGTAACGAAGCAATAAAGTCGATAACAAACTTTTCAGCCCGTTCCTGCCCAGAAGACTCTTGTACCGCCCCAATTACAGCAAACATTGCTTTTGAAAGCGTTTCGTCAGATGGTGGATATTCCTGTAGTTAGATTAAGTACAATATTTACTTGAGAGATTATCCTTTTTAACTTTGGTACAATAATAAAATATTTTCAAAACATGCATACTTCACATAACATTAAATCTATCATTCCCAGATTGGAAGCGACATTGGACATGGTTTCCACACTAGTTAGATGATTTACAAGGGCCCTAGAGTAGAAGTCAGGTTTAGGATATACATAAATAAATGTAATCAATGATCGTACATGGGATATCGAATATCCTTCAATTCTACTTAAAATACTTGAAATTCCATCATGTAAATTTACCTATGACCTGGTTGTGGGAACAGTGGAAACTCTTTCTTTAAAAAAATCTTAAGAGTATTTTCGGTTAGCTTAGCTCCAAGCTCGGATAATTCCATGTTACTTCGAATTTCTAAAGCTGTCGTATCAATGCCAAGTTCTTCCTGCTTTTTACGCTCTTGGTGAATATACGACTGATCAGTAAGTGCTTCGCGGAGTAAACCATCGTTAAATTGTTCACTAAGTCGACTTCCAAATGCAAATAACTCTGCTTTGTAATTCCTAAGATAAGATGAGATAGCCCAAACGTATAAAAATAATTTATATCATACATAAATATTTGAAACATATGAAAATGGACAAAAAGGCCATTATAAATTTTATCTATGACATACCAATCAGAGTAACTGCTCCTGGGACGTGGTTTGGCAAATCTTTCGGGGAATTTAAACTCTTCTTTTTGTCGCCTCGCCCTCAAAGCTAGTTTGTATTCACGAACATACTTTTTAATTGTACGATGAGGAACCACTGTTCCGACACCTGGCATGCCTAAAAATTAAAAATGGTAATGTTGAAATTGAAATTCAGCTTGTTTCACTTCTCATCTGAATATCATTTTATAAATGCACAAATCAATCTAACGATTCAATTACCAGTTTGATTCCAGTTTCCCTGCAATAACAACCCTGAAGTTGATTGAATTCCCAGTATTCCACTAGCTTTGATTTCCAAGCGGTGATATGCCGGTGTCAAACAGCATTGCACTGCTTTCCTAACAGCTTGGTTCATTGTAACAATTAACCCTACTCACAATATCTTAAACACCTAAACGTAAACCTAAAGCCAGCTACAAAACTTGTGTAGATAGTTTCTACAAAACTATCAAAATTATTTGCCAGAGATCCTCCGAAAAGTTAGAAACAACTAAAGAACAACATTGTTTTCCAAATCTCAGCTGTGAGTTAGTGAGGGTATTGTACGCATGCATAAAAATGTGCTTATTTCGTTACAGTACAAAAAGACATAGTCGCAAGTCCCCCACATTCGTGCATGCTTTTGGAAATCCACTTTTCTCTTTACACTTTATGCGATACCAATACACCAATTCATTTAGTGTGACAAGCAAAGTTATCTTGTCATGAATGAGTTTATTTGAATGATAACATTTTAAAGGAATTTATTTTTTGATTTTTATAACATAAATTCAACAGTTTTAAACTATCTTTTGTTCACTTTACAAAATAAGATGAAATTTTTCAAAGCTTACTATTATTTTGAGTGTTTCATATATGGTTGCTGTAAGTATGAATATGATGTTCAGTCGTTGCGGAAGTATTATCAATAGTTACTCCCTTTCTTGCCTTAGAATTTTCTAGGCTGTCTTTCACATGTTCTTTCATGTTAACTAACTTGACCGCCGGATCCGCGTCCTTTTTGGTAATAATACCAGGTTCTGCCTCCAACTCTTCAGTGTCCACGTCCACACCCCAGTCATCACTATGATCATCATCATATTCATCTGATTCGTTGTACAACTGCTTCTCTTCTTTTGGATCTGCTTTCCACAGGTGAAAGTTGATATTAGGAAAGTGCAGTATATCCTTACATGAATACAGGGAATTGTACAGGGACGATGAGAGAATCATGGGCCACCTTTGGATATCGTCAAAGTCCTCATCTGTATTATCACAAATTATTTTGGCAAGCGTGGTTCCTCTAATGGATGTTAGTTGAGCTGCTCGTTAAAAAAAATGGAAACGTAGAAAATACTTTTTTAGAGCAATCAAATTATTTTCCAGATAGATATTTTCATCGTGATCTATACCTTTCGTAAAATGATGAAAGTAGACATCATTTTCGTACCAAAATCGGTCACCCTTTTTAAATCGTACAAACTGATCGACTAGAATGTATGCTAATGTAGGTCCTACCCTGGCAGACGGAACAGGGTTCTCTGCTAGCATTCCCGTGAATAGGTCTACTTGTTCTACAGTTCTTCATAAGAGTCAGTTTTTTTACATTTTATTTCGGCATTTTATCCTTTTTGTTTTACGAACAAGTCATAATGAACATATTATATGCTTATTGCTTACTTGTAAACGCTGGTAATAGTTTCATACGCTTCTGGATACCAATGACTTTCTACATCTTCAAAGCTTTTTACAGCTGGTAACCCAACGACTGTCAGCCATTCCACGTACGGGGCAAGCTGCAACTTCCGGCCTTTCTCCAAAATCATTTTGATTATGTCCACTGTCATATTTAGTGGCTTAATATGGACAGACCGTAGCTATAATATTAAGCAAAAAAAGTACTGCAATCTCAATCCGCTTGAATAATCAAAGTAGATATGGTATGCTCATGCGTACTTCTTCAGCAAATTCCAGTCCGACTCTATTTACTCCTAAACTTAGAAATCCTCTCAAAATCGCCTCCAAATGACCTCTCCCGGAAACAACAAACTTTGGATTTAAAATCTGTGTGCTAATGTCATATTTCACTTTCCTCACGTGTTTTCCCGTTTTCCAAATAGACTTGAGCTTTCCGACTGCCATGGAGTACCAAAAGTAACCAGCAGCTCCAGCAAATGCGTCTGACAAGGAAGGATTCACATCTCGATCAAAGCTTTCCTCAAAATCCCCATTTTTCTTCAGAACAAGTCCACTCATTTGCATTACGTCTTTGCCAAGAATGATAGGCAGGAATTCATTGTAAGTTATGTGCTGAATCTGCGCGATTACAATGCGTCTGCTTTCTTGGAAAAGACGCTCATCATTCCAGTGGGGATTTATGCGATGCAACCAAAATGCAATCCAGTTATGTTGTCTTAAAAATGTGGTATGTAAAGCGGTTAAACCACTAAAATGATTGATACCATCATCACCTGTTATTAAAAGTAATTAAATGCTAATTTAAGAATAAATCGCGACATATTTTAATCCTTCGCCAGAGCAAGCTGTTGAAATTTTAAATACCGGAAATGAAGCAGTCTTCTAGTTTTTTCCCGGCAAATAAGCAGGTTTCGTTTTGATCTTTAGCCAGTGGAAGAAATCCTTTCCCTTTTGTGTGCTTTGCAACCTTCACTTTCATTTTCCCTAACTTTCCCAGTCGTAGTTGATTTGTCCTCTTCTCTGAAGACCCATAAATGTTCGAACCGTCAATGAAAGATGTGGCCAGATTAAAGGATTTTGGGTGGTCTAATTCAGTTAGGTGTTGTTCCTCGTTAGCATAAAATTAACTTTAAAGAGCATTTTTATAAGTAATTCTGTCGAGTTTCATCGAACCAATTTCACAAGATGGGAAAAAAGCTGGGACTGGAGAAGAAACTGTATCTAAAATACATGCTGATTCAAGTCTAGTACAAACTTTCTCCATGACTTGTCGTTGCCTCTGATTCTTTAGACCAGTTATGTTACAGCAATTGACTATAAATTAATTTTAAAAAAACACATTAAACAAAAAAGACGCAAACAAATCAGTGCAGCAAGTCATAAAGTTCATAGTACCTGGGGATTCTGCAATTTTGAGAGTATCATGTAAAATGAACAATGCCCACAAGGGCAAAATTCCAGAGGCTTTTGGGTCATGTAGTGAAGTGCGGTTGCTCACCGCAGAGCTTATCGAATCCGCCAACGGGATGCGTACTAATCTCATAGTTATGTAATTGTTGAAACAAATATAATTTTCGGTTTTCACTCAATAAATTAATATTTATGTTCAAAATTCTGACGTATTCTGTAAGAGTCTGAATCCTTAAAAGAGTAACAACACAGTGACCACGCAAACTCTCAAGTTGCCCCTTTTAATGTGCATTCAGCATTACCAATTGGCTATTCGTTTGCAATGTCACATTCTCAACAACGGCAATATATTTATCTTAAAAATTTTACTATTTTTTTCTTTCAGAATACTATAAAAATAGTGAGCTTTAATCTTTTAGGATTATGTATCGAAGCTGGGATGAAAAATTAAGCATACCTTCTTTATCGACCGCGACCGGACCAATAATTCCTCGAAATGGGGACATTTGGGATCCCCATGTGGGATGAATAACGTTGTTACATGTCCCATTAATGGTTCTGTACCATCCAGTTTTGTTACATTTGAGGTCAATTTCCTTTTCGCAGAGATTATCTTGAAATAAACCTTCCAAAGAATCGACTTGCTGCTGTGGTATATTCAGCCTTGAGCCACAAGCCAAACAACATACCATAAAGTTTAAACGAATTGGTAAGTTGTTAGCAAAACAATTTATGCATAATTTTTTGTTAATTGTTTTGGAATAAAAGGTTTGTCGTGTTTACCTTTTCGTTAATTCTAGCGTTGCAATCCGAGTGGCTATTCCTTTCCATGCAAGGGTTTCCAATTTTGTACTACATGTAATTTATAAAAACACGTTTTTGAAAGTTAGAAAACTACAAATGTTCGTTTATCAATTTATGCATTTCTAGAATCTTAAACCTATTTTCATGCAAATTAGCTTGAATTATTTCTTCCGCTTCTTGAAATATTTCTTGTATGATTGTTCCATTGATATTGTGGCCTTTAAATTTTATGACTCCAGACGTCAATGATGCCTTTGTCGAGTTGCTTCCATGTTTTGATTGAATGATCCAAATCTCATTCTTGTTCTTATGCTCAGACTCAGCATCTAGAATACGTAAAAAAAAAATTCCAAAACGTTTGTGAAACTTTGAATTTTTAAAGTACTTTGATATTTTACCTGGTAAAAGCCACTCATATTTCGGCAACATAGCCATATCACCCAAATTCCATTCAACTACATTTTTCTTGTCTCTATGAAGCAGGAAAATGGCAAGAGTGATGGCAGCTATTAAAGATATTCTGAAATAAAGAACATGATTACTCATTATGCTTCGTGGAAAGACGATGGATTTTTGTGTTGGAAATTAGAAATTACAAATTGACTTACAAAATGGTGCACATAAAAATTACATGGGGTCTTCCACAACGTTTCATGATACCACAACATATTTTCTTACGGGGACTTTCCTCTCGTAACGGAGAAAATGTTAGTTCTTCATTTGGTGCATCACCTTCATCTTCTCTCATTAAATTTACACCAGCAGCAATCATTTCACGAAATTGTAACCTTACACCAGATAATTCAAATGGAAGCACATCCTCAGAATCAGCCTGTTGATCTAGAGGCAACTCTTCTGATGTGGGGTTATACACATTAAACGCTGCAAACCGATGAAAGTCATTTATATCACTTAGGGTTGAATTCAAATTTTCAGAGTTGTACGATGTACTGGCGACGACACTAGTCGCTGGATTGGAATCTTGCAAGTTGTCTAATTCAATAGGAATCGATCGTTGGGATGCAGATGCATTTGTGTTTATGGCTCGTGTTTGACGTTGGAAATGGACGTTAGGAAGATCATTGGAGCCGCCGGGATATATCCGACGAAATTCATTGTGATCCCTTCTACTTCGGCCATTATGTCTGCTAGAAGTGCGACCTTGGGAGCTGAATGCATTTTGGAAAATGTTTTTCATTTTTATGCCCTTCAACGCTAAAAAGCATTACTTCACTAGCAACTTTCGAGTTCATTTATTTGAAACAAACTGTTATATTCATATTCACAAATTTATGCAAGTAAAACAGGGGAGCCTTGAAGAAATAATTTAAATTTATATTTTTGATGTTTTAGTTATAGGATTTTCCTATCGCTATATAATTTTTGTCTGGTGGTGATAACCGCCGACGACGTTGCTGAAAACAGCATTTCTTTCAGTTAGATGTGTCATCGTTATAAAATGTGTCTAAGAAAATAATCGTAAAATGCCATCATTAAGACTATTGATTGTATCCCATTTTTTGATATTTTGTCATACATGTGGCTTAATTTAATGATAATGAAAACGTTTTATTTTATTGCTTATTGTTTCGTTCATGTATTGTTTTGGATGGTATAGAAGAGTTAACGAGAGTGATTAAAAAAATCACATGATCATCATGAGATATGAATCAGGCAAAAAAATAGCAGTATGGTTAAAGTTTTTTTTGATGGCATTGACTGATAATGAAGTTCATTGATATTTAGAAAAAAATACAACTGTTATATCTCTCTTACTCTGGATAAGCACAGATTTTGGCACTTAGGTATGTTTGCATGCAAAGAAGAATCGTATACTGAACAATGTTATGTGAACTATGAGCTCAGCGAAGCAATTAAACGAACTTAAATGTTTCAAGATGCAACAAGTTTAAATCAACCAGTAATCTTACGATTCATGGTAGAAGGATTACGTTGTAATTAGGAGGGCTACGTGCATTTTATCTCGTAGTACGCCTACTCTAAAAGTAATCAGTTATTAGCCATGTTTTTTTTTACCCAAGTTTCATGACTAACGACTATTATAACGTTGTTCCAATACGTTTTTCGTCCAGCAACATGAGTCTCTGACTCGTTGCGGTTGATGAACCACAGAAGAATAAGATTTTGTTTATAGCTGCGTCATTGATGTTTAATACAAGCTTTATCAGTGTTAATTACTTTGAATGGTGAATTCCCACTTCGACAGACTCTTTATTGATTTTTTTTCGAACTAATGAAATCTAACGAGATGATAATTGTTGTTCTTTGGGAGTTTTAAATTTCTGGCGTAGATGTAGATATATCTCAAGATAATTAAGATGTTTACACCTGCAACAAACATTTTATTATAAGATCAATTTGTTTTTTTTGCACTCGCGGGTTGTCCGTTGCCTTCAGAGCTTCTTAATTTTCTTAATTAATATGATAACATGATAAGGCAAATCCGTTTTATGCGCAATCGAATGAAACAGGTTGGTGAATAATAGGACGAATGCAATATAAATCTATTTTTTTAGACACTAGCTATCTAATATAATGATGAACGCGTGTATACTTTTGTGTTATTCTTCTATACATTATAATACGGTATTAAACTTTCGACCAGTGGTGTTTTGGAAGTATTCTGATAACCATCAAATAAAACCATTTCTGTTCGATTTAAAGATATCTTACATTTACTATATAAACTGGGATTTCATTCTGACGTTTTATCAAACATCATCGTTTCTTCGTACCAGAAACAACCAACTGGTCTTGTGTTCTCCAGCAAAAAATTATTGCCGTTTTATAAAATACATTTTTTCAGTAGCAAAAATTGATTTCCATTTCCACGAAGGTTTCCACATTTTTGTTTGAAAAAATGAATCAAATCAAGCCATTTATCATTTTCGTCGTTGTTGCCGCAGTTCTTTTAACTGTGAATGCATACAGTAACACAGATCACTTTTCAGAAGGTCATTTTTCCGCATAACAATTATAATCTAAAATAAAAAATTAATTTATCCATTTTTTTATTTTTGATTAATCTCTTTTCTACAGATGGCGGAGGTTCCCACTTTGTTCCTCAAGTCATTCCACTAGATCGTTTCAGGCGATCTGCCCCAGCACCTTACGCTGGACGTCGTGATAGCTCTGGGCCAAATCCAGGAAGTAGACAAGATCATCACGGATTTAACACTCCAGTTCGTGGACATAATAGCAACCGAGGGCAATCCCGTGGTTAAAAATAAAACACATGAAGAAGCGTTCTAAAAAATGTGATGACAAATTGAGAATTTCATAACTGCTCAAAATTGACTTATTTCCACCAATCCTGTATTCCACTATATTGTGATTTAATTTGTACAAATCTTACAACAAAAAAATCAATAAATAATTTATAAATTACGGATTACATATTCATTCACACCACTATCTATTGTATGCAGGGATATGGATAGCTATGTTCTGACTATGTTACCGGAGAATTTCTATTCATTGCATACGCAAATGTGACGCAGACGCAACTACATCACATCAATCGAAATCAAAGCTTCTAATAAAACTCATAGAAACTCTCAATCTTACTGAATTCAATAGAATCTTATTTATTGAATTTAGGGCAATACAAAACTATAAAGCAAAATCACAATAATTTAAAAGTAAAACCCTTCACTTCAATACTGTATCAGCATCTAGTATAAAATGTTCAACATTTTGATTTAGTACAAAATCAATAAAATTCCAGTAATTTTTTTGTATTTATAACGCAAATCGAGAAGAAAAATGGCCCTCCCTACAAATAATCACCCTCATAACAGTCATAACCAAAACCATGCCCATGATAATCATTCAGAGGAGAAAGACAAGAGAAAGCTGGCTATAATTTCATCCAACCCCGACCCCAAAAATATACCTCAAATCGTAAAATGTCATGTGGATTTAGGAAGCACAAGTTATCATGCAGGATGCCATGGTCAACACCATCGACACAGTGGAATCCCCCGTGGCACGCCAAATTCCAACAAGCCGACCAGCAGTGGTGGTGCTCATGGACGAGGGGATCTTATTCCATACCAGCAGAACCATGATAGCAAGAAAACCAACAAAGCGGTGTCATCCCCTCCACCGGCAGCACCACCCAAGAAACAAAATCAACAAAATGCTGCGTCTCCTCCAAATAAGATGCGTCTAATAAAAAGAAAAACTATTTTGGTCAACCCGATCCCCTCGACGATACCTCCACCAATCAAAAGCATGATAAATAATAACGATCAGCAATGTACCAACTCAGTAGTGGAAGTGGATTGTTTGAATTCATCCCTTGTCGAGTTCATTAGTGATAACATTAGCTCTTTTGAACATCAGCAAAGCTGCAAGTCAATGCAATGCTGTTCGATCCCTTCAGAAATGAAAGTTGTCAAAGAGAGCAATACAATTGGTCAGCAATGTACCAAGTCAATAATCTGCTGCAGTGAGGTATCCAAGTATAAACTGAACAATCCAGATTGTCCAATAAATGCCCTCAAGGTATTTAACGCAACGTATTCATTTTTAATGTAACATTTTGAATGTTTAAAAATGTCACGCCAAACTATACCTTTTTACTCCAGGACAAAACTCTGGGACGCATTTTCAGCTATCTCAACCATTCCGATGTCGTACAATGCCGTGCTGTCCAGAAACGCTGGAACGACCTTATTATCACTTCCAACTCCTTTTTGGAATCAACTGTCTTCGTGGTTAATATTCACAGGTCGTATAATGTACAAATGGATACCTTGAGCTACAACGACGATCCCCTCACATTTGCCCAGCTTCCTTTTAGACACGCTCGTTTTCAGTACTTTGACCATCATTATTTTAAGGATCCACAAGCTTTCACCTTTCGCAATAGTGACAACCAGAGATATTTTCCAAAGTCTAGTTTCTTGAAGAATCTAAAAAGCCTGGAATTCAGAAGCAGTTACATATTATGGCAAACTTTGAAAAGGATTTTGGCGAATACTGTGATATTGGAAAACCTTTCCATTTCAAACTGTCATTTGTCAGAATTGCCCATCTCAACATATTCAGTCACCGAATTTGAGGAATTCACTGTGGGGAAAGTTGTATCTGAGATTAGAGGCTTGGAAATCAACGAACTAAAAGATTTAAATAACATCACAAAGCTTGTCAAAAAGTTTCTTGGATATTACAACAGAAATCTAAACTATTTGAAGATAACCTATTATCCTCCAAGTGGAACTCCTGACTCTTTCGATGACCACTCTAAATTAGTAAGTGTGGATTTTTGTAGAGATCTCAAAACCATAATTTCATTAAATGCCACGAAACTGCAAACCTTGATTCTTCACGTTCACCATGGACCAACGTTGGATTTGTTGGGAGGCCACTTGGCTAAGGAATTAGAGGCACTCGGGCAATCTGAAATGGATTTGGAGGAGTTTCAGTTTACACAAGCACTTGGATGTTGGATGCATCATCCTGACAAGGCTCCTCAATCAAATGTTGCAATGACCATGAAGAACGTAAAGAACGCCCAGAAAATGATAAAGGCAGTGACCAAAGCCTTTGCCAAATTTTTGGAGTCACAAACTAATTTGAAACGGTTGGGCTTGCCCTGCATCGAATATCCGGAAGCTTATGCTGGCAACTTCACCTCAGTACTGAACCGACTTCCATGTACTGAGAATCTAGAAGAGTTAATTGTCCCTTGTCCTGGGCTCTTGCCGGAAAACTTTCTCCACAGATTTCCAAAATTGAGAAAGGTGAAACTTGGAGGCTCCTGTTGTGGCGACATATCACCTTGTTGGGATATTTTTAAAGGTTATGTCAGCGAAATTGAAAGCAAACCCACTGCTTCAAATTCATCGCAGTGGAAACTGGCTATCATAAATACACAGATAAAAGTTACCAGCAAAACTCTTGCTACGTCCAGCTCAACAGAAGTTCTGAAGAGTACAGCTTCACTAGAAAATCTAGACAGAATGAAGAAAATCAAAGAACTTTCCGTCTCCAGCCTGGAAAATCCACGTCATTTCTCCAATTTGGCACAATGCTTGCCTAATTTAACTACTTTAGAAGTTAAATCTGATTTTAATGGGCCTATTATGACGGATGCTGACTTGCAAGCTTGTGTCCAACACTTGACAAGGCTGAGAAATTTGATGATTGATCATTCCGAAAATTTTACAGATTTTGGGCTAACCGGCATCCCCAATAAATACTGTCAGTTGATGTTCAAACATCAAAAATATCATTTGGAGGGTGTTAATACGAAGATTTGGGATTCAGAGATGGTTACAGGGCGGCCGCTATCTGATTTGAAAGGGCTGAGAAAGCTGATGTTGATGGGGAGTAGTCAGGTCAGTGACATTGGGATAGGATATGGATTGGAGTTTCAGGAACTAGTCTATTTGCATCTTCCCTATTCTCACTATGTAAGTTGACCAAATTTTGCTCTCGAAATATTTTTTTTTAATTGTTAAAAGATAAGTTACTGAACAGGTTCATATTTTGTCCATAGATCACTTCTTGGGGCATTGCGAGAGTTGGTAGCATGAATCCCAGTATGGAGTCCATTGTGTTGTCAGGCGTCAATCAGGATACGAAGGACGCCTTGAAAAAACTGAAATGTACACACCAGCGACTTGGGAGGGGAGATGTATCACGATCAAAATATTACGTATGAAGTTTAAAGTTTTAAAGAATGATGAATGGATGCTGTTGTGCAGTACACAAGCATTCAATTTTGTACTTTTACGCTGAAGACGTTGAATATTGTTTGATTTTTATTTCCAATTCTAGAAAGAACATGAATCCCTTTTCCAGGATGACTTCACATTATTACTTCCTACACCAAAACAAGTGTTTGTAGATTTAATATCTTTTTTCTCAAATAAGATTCGTGCCATATTATTTTTGTTCCGAGGAGTAAAGGAGCCAACGTCACAGGACATTGAAGTTAATGAAAAGTAAACATTCCACACTTGAAATTATGTGCCGTGCCAAGCGAAACCGAAACCATGTGTAATCATCAAAAATACTTATTTGATTACTAAATAATCCAAAAATTCTCAGTAATTAGTCGAAAAGAATTTTTTATTAAATACGAGATGCTTATAAATACAAAAAAAAGTTTGAGTGTAGCCAATTTCAAATTTCCAGCTTTAATTTTTACAAATTAATCATTAGTTTATATACAGAAATTGTAGCATATAATATTTAAGAATACGACACTTGATGTACATTATCGTTTAACTAAATTACATAACTAAACAGGCTTGTAATCTAGCTTCGACTCCAACTTTTTGTTGTCAGATAACTTCCTAGC
>JAQFZG010003123.1:0-14385 GCA_034695465.1 Entomobrya nicoleti | reverse complement strand
ACTAACAAATTTCGTCTCCATATAATCGATTAAGATGAAGATATACTAAGAAGAAGTCGACTCTATTATTGCGTCCCATTAAATTTTACCGATTGTGAACTGCCATGTGTTGCTTTACATTAGATTTAGTTCGAAACTTTTTCTGACAAACTTGACAGCTAAACCGCTTGACTCCACTGTGCTTCCTTTCATGTCTCCGTAGATCATTCGCCTGTGCAAACGCTTTATTGCATATTCCACATCGATAAGGTTTCTCTCCAGTATGTCTAAGAGTGTGACCCTTAAGAGCAGTAGCCGATCCCAGGAACTGGTGACATAAACTGCATTCAAAGGGTGTTTCGGTTTTATGCGTGTTCAAGTGGTTTTTCAAATGCTCGTTCCGAAGGAATGCCTTATCGCACTGATTACATTTGAATTTTTTGAGTCCATTATGGTGCAACATATGTGTTCCAAGATGTGCGCTTTGAGAGAAAGATTTTTTACAAATATCGCAAAAAAATGCCTTTTCGCCGGTGTGAAATCTAATGTGACTTTTAAAGGAGAGGATTTGTGTGAATGATTTGTCGCACAAATTGCAAAAATGAGGCTTCTCATTGATATGTGTACGAAGGTGGATGAAAAGGTTGGTTCTTCGGAATAACTTGTTGCAAAACACGCACTCAATTTTGTCACTTTCAACATGATTCTCACTTTTAGCGTGTGCTCGAAGGTTACTCATGCAACTAAACACTTTGTTGCAAATACCGCACTGCACAGGTGTATCTCTTTGATGTACGATCAAATGCCTTTTCAACTGGTATTTGAGTGTGAATGATTTTTCACAGTTATGGCACTTGAATTCTTTGATTTTATAATGCACCAACTGGTGGGAATGCAGATTTCCTTTTTGAGTGAACGATTTGTCGCATAAATCACAAAAGTAGGGCTTCTCATTGATGTGGGTTATATAGTGTTTAAAAAGATGGGCGGGGGCGTCGAATGTTTTTGGACAAAAAAGGCACTGATGTATTTTTGAGTTTGTAATAGAATGTAGTTGTGAAGTTTTGTCGGCACTGAACAATTTATTGAAATAGCCACGCTCAAAGGTCTCAGAAGCCATTTTAGTTGGACAAGTGATTCAGAAATTTGAAAGCACTTAAAACAGTTCAGAAAGTATAATGTTTGGGTACTCTTGGGGCTGATATTTAACTAATGTATTGCACTTGTTCCGATGTTCTTTAGTTTATTCTGTAAAACGTTTTGCAGTAAAATTGGCACTTGCACTGAATAACAAAGCTTAATTTTGTAATGCACTTGGAAACATTTCCTTGGAACGTCTTGTGTGATAAATAGCTATATTTCTGGAGAATTTTGACAAATAGTTCGTTCTTTTTAATATCAATAAGTCTGTGATTCAGAACTAGCAAATATTTAACATTTAGCAGTTAAAAATTGTTTATTGTATGTATTTCTCAAGCTTGAAGTATTAAATAACTGACTGATCCCAACATGCGACTAAAATCTTCAATGCGGTTTATATTACTGGTAGCATATGTAAAAGGAAGTGATGTTATAAAATATTTCGAGAACCTGAAGATGCTAACACCCGTGACTCATACCTTTGCTTGTTTTATGAGAAAAACAATGTGTCCAAGACTTAGGTACTTTTGATGCAAGTGTAGTGTCTTTTTCATCCCTTTTTGATGCTCACGTTTGTATACATAGTTGGATTTAATTTTTTTACTCAAATGCAACACATATGCTGTTCTGCATTATATTTGGGTCGTGCATGACATTTTGGGAAATATTTTATTTACTTAAAAATAAATTTAGCTCAAATTTACATACATTCTGGTAACTCATGTACTGCTATGTTGTAATAAAACTAGTAAAATTATGAACTTAAGCTTACATATTTGTTCGTTGCCAGTCTGGCTTATCTTCCAGCAAACAGAATGAAAATACGCAGTTGTAATATACATCACATACATAAAATGTAATACGTCAAATGAGTCATAAGTAAAAACACTGGTTAAAAAAATTCATGGCATACACAAAAAAAGAACTCGAAAACTTACTAATATTTTGTTTCTATTCTATACAAAATAGCATTTAAACTATAAGTTTACAAAATTAACATTGTTGAAGAAAGATGAGGCAGTATTTTTATTTGCTCATTTGTGAACAATAGCCATATGCCTACTCAAGCTATTTGATTGTCCAAACGCAGTGAAACATTTTTGACATTTGTAAGACTTTTCACCTGTATGAACTCTCATATGACTCACTAATTCATAACGTGAAACAAGTTTTCTGGTGCACAAGTTGCAATTGTGGTGCTTAATTCTCTGATGCACTGTGTTTAAACGTCTGAGAACACTACATTCTTCGGTAAATGACTTCTTGCATATTTCACATTGATGTGGTTTGAGGCCTTCATGATGTTGTATGTGTCGTTTTAAATAATTTTTTTCTGCAAATTTTTTCGAGCATACTGGACAGCTATATCGCTTACTGTTACCCTCATTGTGTGAGTTTTCATGTCTTTGTAAATGACTTTTGTGTACAAATGATTGATTGCAAAGGCCACATCGATGTGGCTTTTCTCCAGTATTGATTGAATTTGAACTTCGAATTTCTTTAAATTGAAAACTTATTAAAAATATAAATACTTTGATGCACGAGTGAAATTGAAAAAAATGCATTCAAATTAATTAATTCAAAATATTTTACGGAGAACATAAAATTTCCTGAATATTTTTAAATCTGTCTGAGGTCCAATATGCGCCAGACTATTTGACAGGATGAGATATGAGTTTGAAAATTATTTTGAGTACACATTATAACAAAAAGGCTGACTTAACTTTTCTTCATAAGCAAAAGCCAGCAAAGAGTAAACGGTAAGTGTTTTCTGTATATTTTTTGAACGTATCTTTTTACTTATGTAATTTATGTGTGTGTGTCGTGTGTATGCTCAAATTTGAATGTAATGATTCCTCTACATATACAGGTGCAGCAATGGAGCACTAAGGATTTGTGTTGTACCTAATTAATATAGCTATAAAGCAATAGTGTTAAAGTGTGTGCTTGTAATGTGAACTGCAGCTTCATTTCTTTAATATTGGAAAGCAGATATTACCAATCTTATTTGTTTATGCGAAACATTTTGTGGGGCAACCATGTATTTAAAAGCTACTTGCCATGTGTGCACATGAAAATAGTCACGTAAACAGTTTTTGTTGCAAAAGGGCTTACGTATAAATGCATATTTGTTCTTTGGGAGTCAGTCGGATTGTAGTTCGTCACATGGAATAGTTACGGGTATATGTTAAAAACTTGCTACACAGAGTTAGTATTCATGCCGAATCTCTGCAAATCTAAACCACTCAGAAACAGTGGGAAAATTTAAAAAATCGGTTACCATATGCTGTTTTATGAAGGGGTAGTTCGTAGCAAACTCATGCTTGCAGCTTTATGTTCCAATAAAAATTAAACGGTTATTGTTTATATTGTTCTTTTAGTGCCAAGTGTCTTTTCAACCTAACAATCTCTTCCGATTTTAATTAAAATATTGTCAGACGGACTAGCAAATTGTACAAAATATACTTTCAACGAGCCTAGACGTACTGGAACTGTTTCTGATTGTTTTTACTCATTTCTTGGTAAGTTCTAAGTGGAATAATTTAAGATGGATCAACATAACTTTGAAGATAACACATGCGATGAAGTTTCAAACACAAAATATAAGTTACGGATACATTCCAGAATCCACGCACGTATTCACGAGTGCATATTCTGCAGCAACAAATTTCCAAGTGTTTCCAATCTCTTTAAGCATTTCCTTACTCACACCAAGGAGAGACCATATTCTTGTGAGTTGTGTGACGATACATTTTCACATTGTTCTCATCTAAGAAGTCACATTCAAGTTCACACGGGTGAAAAGCCCTTCTCGTGCAACATTTGTAAAGTTTCATTCTCCCGTAGTCGTGATCTAAAGTCACATGAATTGCTGCACACTGGAACCAAAAAATTCAAGTGTAATCAGTGCGATAAATGCTTCCTTCGTAAATCAAATTTATTGAGCCATTTGAACACACATAAAGCAGAAACTGCTTATAAATGTAGCTTGTGTCAACGATTTCTGTCATCAGCTTATGCTCTTAAAGTACATATTCAGGGGCATACCGGAGAGAAGCCATATCGCTGCGATATTTGCAGTAAAACATTTGCATTTCAAAATCATCTAAGAAGTCATGAAAATTCACACAGTGGACTTAAAAGATGCAGCTGTCAAGTGTGCCACAATACGTTTGCAGATAAAAGTAGCTTAAAGAGACACATGCAGCTGCACAGCGGTTTAAAAGCTTACACGTGTAAAACATGCAGCAAATCATTTGCTCAAAATAGCGACTTGCAAAAGCATGTAAAAGCAGTTCATCTGAGAATCAAGGAGCACAAGTGCAATTTGTGTTTCAAGCAATTTTTCACCAATTTTGAATTAGTAAGCCATACGAGAGTCCATACAGGTGAAAAGCCATTCATTTGTAACATATGCGCCAGTTCTTTTTCACGTCAGAGAAGTTTGAGAAACCATGTGGCAACTTTTCATAAGTAAGCTAGTGGTATTATGGGTTATTTAATTTCTGCTCGCAAATACTTTTTTGTTAAAACGTTAGCCGCATAAGTATTTATAATGAATAAATAAATAAAATCTGTGTTTAGAGTCTTAAGGAAATTTAAAGCTACTACATTAGACATACTATTTTCTTAATTGTACTTGATCATCTCTTTTTATTGTTAAACAAACGAATCCAAATTCGCTACTACAAAACATGTAATGTTAATTTTTTTCTTATTATATTACCAAGTGGCTAGCTTTGGCGTATGTATGCTTTTGTTTGTGTCATCTGGGGTACACACCTGCGCACTTGGAGAAATATTAGACACTAGAAAACTTAAGACTTAACTTTATAAGCAAATCCCTAATGTAAATTCAATAAACCTGCATATATGTTAATTATTGAATCATAATCGTTTATCGTACGGAACTGAACAGCTCAATTATTTACATATATTATATTCATGTTTAACAAATTTCCATGAATAAATGCGGGATAACCAAACTTGCTACTTCCGGTGGTTCAGATAAGCCCACTGGAGGAAGAACTGATCGAATACTCTATTCAAAAATATATTGAGAATTAGCGTACTTTCAAATGCAAGGAATGACTACATTCTGGTTCCAAAGGTATGAGGGCAAATGTCATATTTGCAGGTAATGAGAGATACTTAAGAGATAATACTGGGATATTTAAACCAAATTGAATTAATTTTAACAATGTGTTGTGTGATAACTGATTTTTTTGTGTGTGGAATTTAATCAATTCGGTTTTTAACGTGAATCATAAGAACAAATGTAGAAATTGATAAAATTCATTTCATGTTTTTTAAAAGATAATTTTTGGATCAGCATAAGAGTTTCGAAAAGTATCAAAAATTAAGTAAATAAAACAAATCTTCGTTGCGAGTCAAGCAAGAAATCTTATAAGATGTGAAAAATACAATAAATTATCAAGTAACATAATATGTTTCTCATTTCAAACACGCTAAGCCCTTTTATGTGTAAGCTTATTTGTTTAGAATCCACACAGCTCCGATCACATTCGTGAAATATTCCACACAACCTTGTTTTCGTCTTAACAAACTGATAACTCATTGTGAATCTATACATTGATCTTGAAGTGTATCAATGTGAAAATTCACAATGAAACTTAATTAATTGCACACGAACATCTTTCATTTGTGAATACTATTCACTACATTCAATTTCCATCAAAAGTTGGTCACACTTACATGCAGCTATTAATGTGTCACGTCGCCCCGCCCCAACTTGTTGCATCATGCTGCTTGGCGCGAAACAAAAATGCATTGTAGTTTTGTGAAAACAAACTACAGCTGATTAAGTGGAATGAATCACAAATTTTACATTCCGATCGAGAGTGGTTAGTAAAAAAATAGTCATTCTCAAAAAAATGGTCACACCGGAATACTTTTGGGAATGAATGAGCCAAACCGCAGGGTCCCTATTATGTGTGATAATGAATTTGCTTCCAGATTGTAATTAGTCACTCATGTGAGATTTCATACTGGTGAGAAAACCTGCAATGCAATGCATGTTTCGCAAGATCAGGTGGCTTGCACATACATATGTCCAGATGTCATAAGTAAGCAATCCGACGGCACTTTAGAAATAGTTTTTCGCCGAGTTATTTTGCATATGTAGCTGAACATTGGAAATAAAGGCAATTCCTGTTACTAAAATGTAAACATTAGTTAATTTCTGTTATGGTAAGTAATTATTTTTGAAGCTGCTATACATGTCGTATTCTCAAGTGTAAAATGAAATACATTGCACCAAAGTCTGCATCGTAATATTATTGCAAAATTAACTTTACAACGTACATTTACTAATGAAAAACCATTTAACTCAAAGTTAATATTAACTCCTTAAATTTTAAAATCTTAAATTTTCATGTTCTCATATTGTAATTTTGTTCATTTACGAAGTCTTTGGCATTTGTGAAATGACATGCTTTTAAACTTTTGATTGATTAAATGGAAAATTTTTGCGCATAGCTAAAAATGCAATGTAATATTTACTGTTGAATTTGAGTGAAATGTGTGCGATTTTTTATGAGTTCAAAGGACTGTTTGTGTACAAAAATCATCTAATACTTCATGATTAAATCCAATAAACAAGTAAAATGAGTTCTCAGCTAAAATACTTTATCAGTTGTGAATATGATTTCAATTGTTATCATTTGTTTCTGACGTTGATTCTAGTTAAAACTAAAATTTTGTTTTGTCCTAAAGTTATTGTCCTGTTTATTTCAAATTTAACAGTAGAATATTAACATGAATTAATACTAAAATTACACTATAAAATTAATTAGTTTTTAAACATAACAAGAAAAATATACTAATAGAATAATTTATTGTGGGATATTTGACAGATGTGTAGCTTAAGTCTATTGTGTGTATTTTCATGTCTTTCTAGGGCGCACTTATGCACAACGGATTTGTTGTAAGTACCACAACGATAAAGTTTTTCTTCTGTACGTCTTTGAATTTACTAATTGTTGGTCGTAGAACCCGCTGACACAAGCTACATTTATGAAGCGTTCATATTTCAGGTGTGTTGAAACGATATACTTGTATGCGCCAGCCCAATTTAGTTTAGTTTAGGTAGTGTTTTAAGCATGTATAGTTTATTTATCAGTACAAATTGGCATAGTTGAAATAATTATTTTACCGTAAGTACTAAATTTAAATGTTACACTTTAATTGCACACTTTTATTTAGCACAACGAAGCACATCTTGAACACAAGCTTTCAATTTGGCATTTCTATCTTCAGAAAACCCCATAGACGCTTTCCTAATTTAACCTTGAAATTAAGCGTTGAGAGAACCAATGTGTTCTTTGCATTTCTCATAAAATGTTCCGTGTTTCACGATTTTTTTTATTATGGAGACATTCTCTGACCAGTTGTCGTACTTCTTTATTGGTGACAAGTTGCAATATGCCTTTTTAAATCACATGGTCGTGAGAACGCTTTAATACATATTCTACATTTAAAAGGCTTTTCGCCAGTATGAATTCTCATATGACTTCCCAATTGATTGCTGGTGGCGAATGATTTTCCACACAAATTGCAATTAAATTTCTTTATTTGCAAATGGACTGCCTTGATATGTGCCTGCAAGTTTGGTCGTCTTGTAAAAGTTTTCGTGCATAAATCACATTTAGCAGAGCTTAAGCCACTATGAGCTAACATTAGGGCAGTCAAACCAAATTTGCTTTTAAACTTGTGGTCGCATAATTGACAGTTATACTTTTGAACTCCATTATGTGTGCTTTCATGTTGTCGAAGATGACTTTTATCTGCAAATGTCTTGTTACAAGTACCACAACGATAAGGTTTCTCTCCGGTATGCAAATAAATGTGGGTTTTCAGAACCGAAGCAGTTACTAAAAAGCGATGACACAAATTACATTGGTAGGGCGTTTCTGTTTTATGAGTGTTCAAGTGGCTCTTCAAATAATCTTTCCTGGCAAATGCTTTTCCGCAGTAACTGCATTTAAACTCTTTGGTTTGACGATGAAGCAACTGATGTGTTCTCAGACAACTTCTATCCGAAAAATAGTTTTGACATACCTCACATTGATAAGGTTTTTCGCCAGTGTGGGACTTGATGTGGGTTTTTAAGTGACTACTTTGTCCGAACGAGTCACCGCACAATTCACAAGCATATGGTTTCTCTTTAATGTGGACTCGATAATGTGTGTGAAGACTGCCGCTTACAGTAAATGTTTTGTCGCAAAATATGCACTGGTGGATATCGACATGGACATTGGGATTCGTGTGAAATTCGATGTGATTACTCAAATCAGACTTTGTTCCAAATGTTTTGTCACACAAAGTACAAAAATATGGTTTCTCGGTAGTGTGACTCTGGCAGTGTCTGAAAAGTTTGGAAACGTCACCAAATGATTTCTTGCAGAAAACGCACTTGTAAATCTCAGCGTGGATATTGGAATGTGCTTGAAAAGCCATCCTTGACCTTAAAACTTCGCCACATTTGCCACATTTAAGATTATATATAGACATCTTGATTTGTTTCAAATAAAACACAAGGTAAGAAACCCTTGAAAAATTTGGAGTTGGGAATTAATTAGCACTAGCTTGTATTTAACTTCAAGCTCAAGGTCCGAATTGGGAGTTTTTAAACAATACTTATTCGTAAATGGAAATAAATAATGGAGCTTAATATTTCTTGCGACTATAACATGCTGCTAGTTGAAAGAGTAAAGCAAACTTATGGAATTATTTTGAGAACATTAAAAACTAACATTGCTTGCACCATGCGGAAAACGGTATGAGCCTTTGATGCAAGTCATGTATCTTTTCTTAATCCAATTCCGTAGCATACGTGCACAAACACGTGTATACAGCTGTATTGGAAAAATGGTCACGGAATGCTTACTCAGTCGTTAAACTTAGACCATTATATTGCGATGCAGTAGTACTCGGTATTGTTTAAATTTAATATGCATGCATGAAAAACTTAATCTTAAACTTTTAAACTTTAAACCTTAAAGTTCTTAAAATGCTGTTTTTAGGGATGAGTTGGACTGACTGTGAGGGTTCAAGTTTTTACCGACTTCATGTTATTGCTAGCACATATAAAGAACATGTTAAGGTGTAGGTCGCGTCACATTTATATATTTCATTGCAATGCATTAAAGATACATTAAATGCGTAAACTCGTACAGCTATGTAAAGTTCGTAACAATAGAAAACAGTAGAAAATGACGACAGATATGCATAGTGTGATGTAAGAGTACATGCACGGAGAATGGTTTCAATTGGCCCTACTTCTAATTTTTAGTTGCATTTAGTAAATTTGTAAGCATTCGTAGATGATTTTTTACGTTAGGATTCTTTTACCGTTATCGCTATTTGTAGCCAAGGGCCATGCTTTCTAGGTATGCGTCACCAATAATGGTTTTAAATTAGTTATTCTATATGAACATGACTTTCCGTTTGCTTCGACATAAGTCTGGGTGACTGGTTCGACAACAATTTTTACCGCTATATTTCGTTGAGTCAGGCATATGCTACATTTATTAAATAATTGTCCTTCTATACCTATGTGCAACATATGCTAGATTGACCAAGTCATACATGCGTATTGGGGAAAATAAATGAATAAAGAGTGGGTTCGCTTGAATCATTTAAAGTATCAAATTCTGAAAACCTATTAATATATCAAGTTACTTAAGAGCTTTTTTTAGATATGGACGTGAGTCATAAGTTGGTTTTGTAAACTTAGAATTTATATATTCCAAATGGCTAAAATGTGAGATCACGGATGTTAAAATTTTTTAGACTATTGTGACTAACACAATCGAGATGGATCTTAAAAGCTTTTTTTGGACGACATCTGAAAATGTTCCTAGCTTCAAAAAAAAAATTAACCAACGCAACAAAATACAAGCTTCGTTTCGCCAGTTTTTTGCAACAATGCAATCCAATGCAAATTAGATCTTCTTACTCACTACTGTACTTGTTTGCTACCGTCCCAAATTGTAATGTGGTCAACCTATTTGTAGGATTCATTGACTCTAAAACCTATGTACGTTTTATTTGTCTTGTCTTTGTAAGTATTTTTAGAATGAACAACTGTAGCCACCTTTTTTGAAAAGCAAAATTCTCGAAACCAGGTTGTGTAGTAATAATACTAGTAATTTCATTTGCCTATTTATTATAAGATACCACATGTTTTTTTCGATTACTGGATTGTGAAAAAGCAGTAGAGCATTTTTGACAAACGAATGGCTTCTCACCAGTATGAACTCTGGTATGGCTTACTTTTTGATGGGTATGGAGTAAAGAATAGCCAAGCCACACATCCAGTGATATGAATCAAGATGCATACAATAACAACTTAGGTACTTATGTATGCTTTATGCATATAGTTTTGACACTGTTTGGTCTTAATTTGTCTTGTCTCAAAATGAGCTTCACGTATTCATATTTCGGTCTATGTATAAATATTCAATACATCATATACCAAAAAGGTACACATGTTATAACTTTACACATGCACATCGTAGCAGCCATCACACAGTTGCAACAATGTACGCTGATGATTTTTGTTGTATGTACTTTATATACCCTTAAATCAATAAAGTCAGAATACGTGCTTGTAATGTAAATTGCAGCTGCGTGTGTTCAATACTGGAAAACGGGCACTACCAATTTTGTTTGTAGGTAGAGGTATTTTGGGACCACTATGTATTATAAAGCTACTTATCATATCTGAAGGTGGTGATGTAGACAGTTATTCTATTAAAAGTATGCATGTACTTTTTTCCGTCGGGATTCAGTCTGACTGAAGTTCTTCACATTCAATATTTACTAAAATAACTGTAAATAATTACTACAAACTCTAGTTTCTGTAATTTAATGTTTCAATTACCAAAAAACACTTTCAGAAAGTTTTTGTATGCAATAATTTATCCGAATGAACAAGTCAGAGAATTATTCGTTAAGCAATACTTTCTAGAACTGAGAAGTAATTACAAATCCTAAAGATCTCGGAACATTCTGATTTTGACATTTTTTGTAGACTTGTTTGAAAGAATTTGTTGCATTCATAAGCAAATTTTGCTTGGGGTGTAGTCCAAACGTGACAATTCGAGAACCTCATGCACATTTCGAATTATGTTGATGGATTGTTTTCTTCTTACAGAGTGAATTTAATTATAAATTTTAAAACTACTCAGTTAAACATATTCATCTGTCAGATCTGACAGGTATGAAGTAAAGTGTTACTACAAAGAAATGTAGGTTTCACTCAGGCAAACTTCAGATAAGTTAAATTTGACGAAGTTTTTGGTGCAAGTAAAAGAAACAATACTTGCCTGGAAAATTTCGAATGTCCACTTTACGGCAAATATTTAAGCAGACGCAAATTAGGAAAGATAAAAAATGCTAGTTTACCCAGGTCTTCATGCATATTCACTTCAATGCAGGTGTAAACTTGGGTTTGCGCACGTACGCTACATAAAAATACCGATGCATGTCTATCATCAAACCTTCTGAAGCAGTATATCGAAGTGTGCAAACGAATCCATATGCATAACAAGCAAGTAGTCTGCAACCAATTGGTCTGTTTGTCAGTAAGTACATGATTGGGTACATAGTCGCCATACAGATTTACCGTATAAGTATAGAAAAGTGTAAAAGTGTATTACACACGTTGTTTATAGAGACTGTATGCTTCATAAAAATAAGTGCATTTATTTATTTATTTATTATAATATTTTGTGGCGTATGCTACAGTCCTATATTTACATCTGTCGACTTTTAAATTGTCATCCTTTTATTTAGGAGCCTTAAACTACTCTCAAGTCCTTATCAGCATTTGACTTAAGAAGTTCAGTTTAAATTACTCCTAAAAATAATAGAATTTATTTTTTCATGACTGCAGAGACATATTTCTGAACGTCATATATTACTTTAGTTCAAGAAAGCATCGCAATTTTACACTGCCCGTTGCACATTAAAATTTGTGAAACGGCAATTAATTTAGTACTTTACACAACATTTGTTGCTTCCAAAGCATTCCAAGGCATTTAACTTCTGAATTTTAGACAAATTTTCACGCTATGAAAATGGTTCCAGAGAGTTTTAGTTGTCCTAATTGTCAGAAAGAGTTTACATCAAAGTGTGGACTACGAACTCATGTAAATATTCATCTTGGAATTAACAAGTGCATATTTTGTAGCAAAACATGTAATAGCGCGTACGCTCTCTTCGACCATTATCGTAGACATATTAACGAGAAACCACATTTTTGTGATATATGTGACAAAGCATTTGCAGATATCGGAAATTTGAGGGAACACGTAAAATCTCACACCGGCGAAAAAACTTTTTCGTGCAATACTTGTAAAAACACATTCTCTAGCAGACGAAATCTCCTTTACCATGAGCTACGACATAGTGGAATTAAAAACTTTATGTGTAATCATTGTGAAAAAAGATTCGTACTGAAAAGCCAACTAAAGGTTCACTTGAACACCCACAAAACACAAACGTCGTTCTCCTGCAATCTATGTCAACGATTTATGGGATCAGCTGCTTCTCTCAAATCACATATTCAAGCCCATACTGGAGAGAAACCTTATCGCTGCGCGACATGTTTTAAAACATTTCCGACGAAACCTAGGCTACGGAAGCATGAAAATTGGCACAGTGAAGTAAGGCACTACAGCTGCCAGGATTGTCACAAAAGGTTCATTAACAAGAGTGATTTAAGCCGACACGTATCTGTTCACAGTGGAGTAAAACCTTACACGTGTGAAATATGCCAGAGATCATTTCCTCGACCAGCAAATCTGCGAAAACATGTTAAAGCAGTTCATCATAAAATCAGGGACCACAAATGTGATTTGTGTGGCAAGCAATTTGCTAACAGAGGAAATTTGGTAATCCATATGAGAATTCATACTGGTGAAAAGCCTTTTCAATGCCAAATTTGTGCCACTGCCTTTTCATGTTCAAACTACTTGAGAAAGCACAAGGCTACTCATAATAAGTGAGTAATTAGGTTTACTTCAATCTCGATTTCACGTTGGCACAGTGAATTAATTTATATGCTGTTAACAAGATGTATGTAGAAAAAAGAATTTAACGGTCACACTACGTACTAAAAAAATAAATTTCTGAATTAAATGTTTAATTAATATGTATTTTCTTAATATTTTTTATGTTTTGTACTACAATTCAAAGTGTAAACACAAATTGTACACACAAACATAAACCAGTAAAAATTGAAACACAACTTCCTTTCAAAATTTGTTTTTGTGTGTTTTAAAGTAAAGTATTTTGAAAATGCTAAAATTATAGTTTTTCATATTAAATATTATTGCAACAGTACAATCGACTTTTTTTAGATTAAACTATATGTAGTTATTTATAATGCTTAATTTATGTAAACAGTTAAAACATTTTTCTTGAAAAGATCTGAATGATAAAAGTGCTGGTTTTACTCGATTCGGGAGTAAGACCGCTAAGAAATTTTGGATCAGTTTCCACCCATAAACATTTTGGCAATTCTATTAACATGCTGTTTTGATACCTAGTAGCGACAGAAAAGGAAGAATACTACAGGGTAGAATTGAGTCACATTATTAAAAACATGTTATAATTGTAATTACGGCGGCTAATTATTTGGTGCAATATATTACTAAAATGTAGACCGTTTTTATTTTTGTAATGTTAACTATTGCAATGCTAAAACTTTTGTTAGTAGGTGGGGAAAATAACGCTTATTTTTATTATAATTTAGCTGATGTGTTCTATATCGTTTTTTAAGTGGTTTGTTATAGGATGTCTAATGGTCAATGCTAAAATAAAATCGAATCCATATTTTTGGGAATTTCAATATTTAAATGTAAATTACCATTTTCGGTAGCCCTTCTCAAAAATATTGCACTCACAATTCCTTTAAAATTTGCTTATATATTTCATATGAAGACTTAATTCCATGAAAATACATATTCATTTTAACGACTAAAGTATAGCAAATGATGGCTCACACAAAATCTCCTTTTTAACAATTTTTATGGCTAGCATTGAAATTTTTTCCATACTTTTATGTGTACTCATTCATGGAAATTACTTAAAATACCAACTTATTCAAAGTTTTACTAAAGATATCGTTTTATATGTATTTTGATTACAATATTACCCTGTTAAGGGAGAACATCAATCCACATATATTGCACAGAAAAGTACTATTCGAGAACTGCGCTGCACATGCGGTGCATA
>JAQFZG010003122.1:0-14391 GCA_034695465.1 Entomobrya nicoleti | reverse complement strand
TTAAACTTTGGCTGCACACAGCCAATCAGGTGAGTCTCCAAGACTCAGCTACCGAACTCCTGTTTTATTGTATTGATATGCATATGGGTTATACGGTAGTTGTAAGTTGGAATTGAATTTTAGAACCGCTGCTCATTACTCGCACTTGCAAATTGAAGCTAGGAAGGAAAGTCGGAAAGTGAGATGAGAAGTATGGACACCTCAACCAGATCAATTATTGATCATGCTTCAAATTTCAATTGAAAACGTCGATTGCCTGGTTCGGCTAAAAATGCTAACAGATTTACATATAAATAGGCTTTTTTGAAACTATAAATCCGTGGTTACTTCACACTTCATCTGTACATGTCTTTCTCAATTGTAAAAAATAAATATATCTTGACCCAAATTTATTGAAACTAAAATTGAGTCTTGTACAATTGACTGCGTTTCTCTTCTCCTTTGCTCACTTTTGCGTAAAAATGCAATTTTGTCAACAAGCTTTCCATTGACTCATTTCTAGTCATTTCTAGTCGTCACTAGCCATTGTAGCCGTTATCGGTAAGAGAAGAGAATGGAAGTGTTGAGAGGTGGCGAGTGTGTTAAGATGGTTCCGCTGATGGCGTTCCTTTTAATCGCCCTGGTTTGCACACTGGATCAATGCGAGGCTGCAAAATGCTACAAATGCAATCAGTCTCCGCTGGAAGTTGCGCGGGGGTGTGAAGATGAGAATGCACTGATTGTCGACTGTGATGCACCTGTTCCTTGTTATTCCTTAACGGTGAGAAGTACGGATGGGAGTGTTCGGGTGGAGAAGGGCTGCAACCCCGCTTCCGATTGCTATCAAGACAAGCTCGGCTTCGGAGGTGAAGAAGGTTGCAAAGAGGCGACAGGGACGCCACTCGTCGAGTGCAGCAGCGGATTCAGTGAGGAGGATCGCATGGAGTACTGTGCATGCTTAGGCGACAAATGTAACGGACAAAAGGGAAACTTTGGTGGTGGAAAAGGCGGAAGGAGCGGCAAAAGTGGAGCAAGTTCACTGAGCTGGACGACAGCCACGACTGCCACGAGTAGTGGACTCACGCTCGCAAACATGCTCCTTTTTGCAAGTTGGAATTGCTACTATTGCTAGCTTCAGTCATCAGTAGTTTCCCTATTCTCACTCTTCAAATCCAAAATCCGCAAAAATCCCAACTAAATATTTCGTTGTACACATTCAAAAATCGGCAAAAATAAATACCAAATTCCCCATCAATCAATCTCACTGTGCGTCGTGTACTCAAGTCTGCGTTGGGCTCATTTTTCCTTTTCACTCGCAACTTCGCAAGTCGCATCGCATATCGCAATAATAAGTTGATAAGATGATCCAGTCATGCTCACTAATTCCGATCATATCATACACTCTTTTCGCTTTCTCTGGGAAAATTTTACTTATAAAGCAACAGAGTGACAATCATATATACCTATGCCTATTTTACTACCTATGCAGTGCATGCATATTATTCTGCTGCAGTAAAGTAAAACTGATATACTTTTTGCTTTTTAATCGCTTGCAATGCTTATCAATGGCCTGATACCGGTGCAGTGATATCGCTTTCCATTATTTATGTCGCTTCTAGTCATTCTCGAGCTCAAAATCATTTTTCTCCCCTCTTTCCCCCTTTCAAAAACTTTGTGTATCTAAATATGTATGTATGTTTGTAATTATTATCATTATATCTCTTGTGTTTCACTCACACGCATTATTCCCCCTGCAACTGCTTTCAAAAAAAATATCAAAAAAATCTTCAATCTTGTGTTTCTTGATCTTCTCACTCACTACTCCACCACCAATTCTATTTAACATTGCCACTAATATCCTCTCCTTGCAAACTATGCATTTATCATCTCTCTCTCTCTCTTAAATCAATCCATTAAAATAATAATGTATGTTCTTTATGTTTTTTTGTGGAATTTTTTTTTTTGAATGTGAGGTTATATTTTTTGTTTTGGTTTTTTGTTTTATTTTTTTTCGTCCTCTGTGTCGTTCGTTCGTGACGTTTGGTGGTGTAATTTTTGCTGGGCATGCATGTCATCATGATGACTACTTCCGGTTTGCTTCCTCTACTACTCTACTTGGCTCTCTGTATTTTGTGCTGATGTCCTGTTATCATTTTTGTTGATGAACATCCGGTGGACAATCACCAGCAGGAGGATAATAACAGCAGCAATGGCAATGCCAACACCGACATGATGGGTCAATACAAGCCTGAAATCATGTGCTAGACAAAAAAAAGTTTACAAGACAATCAAAAAAAATATCCGCTTTTCTCATAGAACTATATGTAGACAATTTACTTTTAAGGTATGGCGTTATCATTTTTTTTTTGTTTTTTTTTCTTTCTTGTGGGTTTTATTAAGATAGCTTTTAAGACAAAATGCATACGACATGGAGTAGTTTGCTATGTAAAAGGGATAATTAGTTAGGGGATTTGCTTGGAAAAATCATTGGGATTTGGAGATGCTATCTCTGAGTGAGTATTTTTGAGGTGGGAATGCTGGAGAAGATATTTAGCTCGTTGCATTTTTTGTGCACTTCCGGTTTGAAGTTAGCTCGAGATTTTGGTACGCTCTACTTACAATTTAGCCATATAATAAATTGCATTTTAAACCAATTTGATAAAGTTAGTAAGGTAATAATAATTAGACGTTATTTTGCATTAATTAGTGAACTGGCTGCTTTTTTAGTTGACATTCGTATTTTGATAGGCTAGTTTTCAAAATGTGCGACGCGACGTGCATTGCATATGTCATTTCCGGTTTTTGCATCTGTCGAGTTGTGACGTTGTGAGTTGTCGAAGAGGTGAATTGCTCGCCAAAGGGAAATAATAAATTGAACTTGCCAAAATAAATAGCATATTTTTCAAATCCAGTAAATAAAGCAGTAAAACATAATATTGTCGTAGGGTTGTGAAAATTCTGGTTTGGAAATATGCTGGGGATTGTTTAAATGTTTAATGGCTTGCTTTTTTTGGAGACAACGGCAAATGAAAATGATATTATGCATAACCAATTAACTATAATGGGCTCTGAATAATTTTGTTTACAGACAGCCGCAGAAGCAACAATTAAAACGCCAACACTTGATCGTCATCATCATCAGTCAATTTCTCGCTCTCCTTCTCCCGCTTCCACTCGTTTATCATCTTCATCTTTTGTATCTGCAACGAAAAGACGCTTTGAAAGCAGTATTGCCTCCTCTCAGGAGGAGGATCCCTCCAACATCAACAACTCGACAACAGCCAAAAAATCAGCACTGCTGTTAGCCCCGCCACCTTGTTCCAAGTGCCAAAATCCAGTCTACATTTCGGAACGGACGGTGTTTCTCAAAAAATTGTACCACCGGAAGTGCTTTGCTTGTGACGGATGTGGGAGCATGCTGAACCCCCACACTGCAGATGTATCAGCTGATCAATCTGCTTTCTTTTGTATTGCCAAGTCGTGTCAGGTGGAGTTGCTGAAATTGAATAGAAGTAGTTTACGTGATAATCACACCACTAGTAGTAGTTTAACTAATAATCATAATACTAGCTCCATAAATAATTCTTCACTGCTCGTCAGTCCGACGGGCTCGTCTTCTACCTCATCTCCTCTCGTGCTTCCAACTCTCAAAATTACTGATCCCTCCCTTCTCGCTCGCAGCAGCTTCATCGTTGCCAACGACTTTGTACCTTTGTCAGTTTTAGAGAAGCCAACTATTGGTGAAAATGAGCATGAGCCCATGGAGGGCAAAGCTCGTAGTGAGACTGACACTCTTAATCGTAATTCGCCAACACATGAAGAAAATTTAGTGCCTTTGAATAGTAAATGTGATGAAAAAGAGGAAGAGGTCATCATCATCACCACCACCACCAATAATCCGAACGAAGACGATGTTGCCTCTTCCCCTCCCCCTCCACAACTGCAACTGCAACCCCAAGAGCAACGTAGTCCAACACCTTCAGTTGTGGATAGTGCAAGGAGCAACTGGCTCCGTGATCAAATTCAAGGTGTAGAAGAGTGCCAAGCACTAGAAGATGGTGACGGTGTCGCTGTCAAAGATGAAGACAATGTAACCAAAATGGACACGTCAGAAAGTTCAAGGTCAAATGTTGTTGTGGGAGGAGAGGAAGAGAGCAAGGGTGCAGGTGCAGGTGCAACTGAGGAGGGTGGTGGAGGTGACTTCAATGACATTCCAATAATAATTTGCTCGGGTGACAGTGGTGATGATGGTGGTTGTGCTTTAGAGAAAACTGAAAACGTGTCTAGTAGCTCAATTAGCATAGAGTTCAAATTAAGTGAACCTTCTGCCGAGGAAAAAGAAGAGCATCACCTTCACCAGCATCACAGCTTTAATGAGAATGAGAATAATGTGGGCGATAGTGGAATTAGTGGTATAAGTAGCATAGAGAACAATGTAAAAGCCGAACTAGAGACGGATCAAGGTGACCACGAAGCCAAATCATTAGAACCCAGCAACGAGGAGACTACCACTTCGGGTTTTCAAGACAAAATGTGTTCAGATGCAATCACAAAACAGTCTGAACGGCCTGAAGCTGAAGAAGAAGGGAGTCGTGATGATGAAGAAGAAGGAACCGGAAAAGGAGAACAAGGAGCGCAACAACTTTTGCCGTCCAATTGGCAAGCTGAGCCATTAGAAGCAGATGTCGCTCATTCTCAGAAGAATCCCTTCGACGAAGAAAAAGTAGACCAAGATGAGACAGCACCGCCACCACCACAGGTAAAAGAGGAGCATGCTGAGAAATCTGAAGGAGAATTGGATTGTGGTGAGGCGGTGGTGTTGACAGAACAACAAGAGAATGCGAGGAATGCCACAACAACAACAACAACGAAAGGTGAACAGGAAAATGGTGAAAGGTTAGCAGAGGAGCTTGGTCAAGAAAGATTGTCAGATGCTGAGATAACCTCACCACCACAGTCGAAAGCTAACGATGGATTGACGCCAACACCCAGAAAAAAGAAAAGGGCTCCCCAGCCATCGCCGCAGTTGGTGCAACAGCAACAGGCCAGGTCGCCATCCACACCTGAATCAGCTAGGCCGATGCCATCGCCAAGAACACGATCCAAACGGTACTCGACCAGCACGACACCAACAACAGCAACCCCGTCGTTATCTCATGTCAATTCGAGTGCATCTCTTAGACTAGAGGAGTATCCAGCTGAACTGAATCCATTTGGTGATGAAGATCAAGTGGAAGATGCGCCTCAGCCTACACCCAAGCCGAGGCCTAAGTGCTTACTCAACGATCAAGTCCTAGATAACCCGTCCGAACAACAAGACAAGAAGGGCAACGAACCGGAAGTAAATAACAATGCAGACAAGAAGGGTGATGATGAGGGTGAGAATGAAACGACAGAAACGAGTCACTCCCTCCCTCCCACTCCGACGCCGACGCCACGCACATCAACACCAAATCCCACAAGGCCATACAATCCATTTGAGGATGATGACAACGATGATGACATTGGGGAATATGAAGATGACAAGCCTGCAGGAATCTTTGCCCGACGTAACCATGAGGATACGGGTTCAATCAGTAGCAAAACGAGCGACCTTAGTAATACCAGTGGGATCGCCTCCGCTGCAAGTCATTTACAAAAGTCATTCAATAGTCATGCGGGTATTGGTGGGAGTGACATTAAAAGCTTGTCTGGAAGTACGAGAGGTCGTCCTAGAAAGAATCGGCGAGCTCCTTTACCGCCAGGAATGGCTAGCCAACCGCAGGAACCCATGTCACCGCCTCCGCATCCCCACCCTCAACAAGTGCAAGAGGGTGGTAGTCGCACCTCTAGTCCAACTCCCAAAAAGATCATCCCAGTGTCCCCCGAGCTGAAAGTGATTAAGAACCAGGTGAACACCAAGGTTCAGTACAGGAAAAAGCGAAGGGCACCTCCTCCACGGAGGCGGGTGGAACCTCTTCCCGAGGAACAAATCAAGACTGAAATGAGAGACCTGGAGATTAAGCAGAAGGAGCTGGAAAGACAAGGCATTTCACTTGAAGCCACCATTCGCCAGCAAATGGCTTCTCATACTCAGGCAAGTCACACACAACTTGATTCTTTATTTGTTTATTTTCTCAAAATTTCCTATATTTTGCATCCAAACTCACCGTATACATAATACGTAATATAAATACATGCATGTGCACATTAGCCAACCTAGCTTGTCGTGTCGTAAAAGTCGTGATCAAAGCAGCACAGATCTGTTGTGTAGATTTGCTTGGGAGTTGGGCTGGTATTCAAGTAGCATTGAACTCGAAAACGACGAAATGGCACAATGGCAGTTGGTACTTGGTGCTAGGTGGGTGCTGCATGCTGGGTGCTGGCTACCACCGACCTTTTAAACTCCCATCATTTACATTCGTGTTACAATTTTGGTTTTACACTCTTTCAAAGTACAAAGTAGCTTGCCTGAGTTGCCTTGCTCGCTCGCCTTGCTGGCTTGGCTTGGCTGAGGAGATATTTCGTTTTAAAATTTAGTCTCCTTCCATTATTTTATTCTATCTACCTCATCTCTACCACATCACTTTGCAGTTTACACGGTTTTATGCAAGCAGACAAGACAAGATTGACGAGATGAGATTTTGAGATGATGATGACCATTTCACCATTTTTTTTAAACCTCAGTCATTCATCCTGTCTTTCTCTGGCTTTGCAAACTGGCTTCTGGTGTGGTGGTGGCTGACTAAAAACACCTCACATGTAACAGCTAAGAGTTTTGCCCTTTGCGTCATTCCCACAAATCTTTTGGTTTTACGACAACAATGCCATCAACAAAACAACAATAAAAGAGTATCATTAGGACTATCGAGTACTACAGTAAAAAAATGACTACACTTACTACACTATAAGCTTGCTGCTGAAAAAGATAGAAAGAAGGGAAGATTGAGTAAATGTACTTTTTTCTTATAAAAAGCATGCCATTTAGTCCGATATTACTCATTACGCATCATTCTAAATATTTATGCAATTTTAGCGAAAAAAATGAGTAAAGATGAGTGTAGTGATAAAACAAATTAAAGGAAAGGGTTAAGTCAGGCTTGAACTTAATTTCTTTAAAACATATACATGCACAAACATGTAGATTGTTTGAGATTGTGACTTAAAGCACCTTTAGGAAGACTTTATTTAAAAGTGTGACTAAAATAAAAATACGTTTAGCGTAAATTGTAGGGAAGTTTGGTTGCATTTGCATAATCTGTATATGTTTTTCCTTGAGTATTTAATTTTGGCAGATTAGCTTTATGAGAACAAAGTTGCATAATTTTCATGAATGATAATCAAAAGTAGTGAAGCTTTTGAAAGGAGGAAGATGTGATGAAACTATGTGCATATGTATGTAGTATAGATGATGGAATAGTATGTTATGTACGTGTTAATTGATGTAAAGTTAGTGGTTGGTAAACTTTGATGATGTGGCCCATGTGGCACACGGCACACAATAAGCTGCAGGGCTGAAAAATTGCTATGCTAGTGATATATGATATGAAATGGAGGGGTAGGGGTAGACCGTAAACCAAATTTACTTTGAAACTTTTGTGGATGTTGTGATTTGTGATGTTTGTTTGCGATGAACACTGAAAGGCTAATATTTTCAATGGGCACAATTTCATCATGAAAAAAAAAAAATGAATTGAATGAATCGTCATGAATGAAGATGGTGATGATGATGAATATGATGATGTTGATGATCATATCATCACGACCAAAAATGTAGGCAACTCGATTGCACTGCGACTGTGACTACCTGCCTTGCGTTTTGCCTACCTGACTTGCTAGAATTTTCAATATTTTATTTTATTGAGGTCAGCAAAACAAGATGAATGGATAAAACGGACAGATAGAATGGTGGATAGTGGATTGGATAGCACAACAAGTGTGTATTGAGTGTGTAGGTATATTGTAGTTTTGTAGTAGGCCTATAGACTATAGAGTATCATTCATTATTTGTGTTCACCATATTTATTAAAGGAGAATGTAATTATGATGTGAAACACTGTTGTAATGGCCGATAGAGTGTTCATCAGAAGACTAGGGGAGACAAGAAAAGTCTGTATGTCAGTATGTCCGTCGCACGTCGTCTATACGTTTTATCCGGGATGTTCATCAAACTTGGTATGCAAGTGAATTAAATCAATGGGAAGACTCATTCGGTTGATAATTAATGGTTATACATGATTTGTATTTAAATGGGAAAAAATGTCAAGAGACCATAGTCTAACATCTAAAACTTAATGGGTATGAAAATATGGTCTTTAAATTAAATTTGGTTTTAACTAAATTTTGCTGGCAAGTGATCAATTGATAATTTGCCGGCACGTGGTTCTCTGTTTCAAAGGTACAAAATTTCTGTGTGCATATCGAGCCCGGACGTTGTCTACTTGAGGTTTTAGTTGATTTATTTTCAAGGCATTTTAGTTGAAAAAATGTAGGGTGAAAAAAGAATAGAATGTGTAAAGTCATGAGGATGTGCGATGTGCGGTTTTGGTTTGGAGAGGATTTTGGGTTAAAATACACAGGGCCTACTACTGCGAACGAGTGTAATGTTAAATGTGTAATGTATGTGATTAGAGGCAGGCGGGTGTTGACAGTAATTGAGGAAATGAGATGAAATGCTGCTGCACTTGCTGCAGTAAGTAAAATGCTCTCAAGCTCTTCTCATCGTCATGATCATGATTCATGATTACTACAGTACGTATGACATGACATGAGTATCAAATAAAATGAAGTAAAAAAATTCACAGAGATTTCGTGATAGTGCAATTTGTGGGCTGTAGTGCCTTCTGATTATTGTCAGTATGCTTGTCAGCACAACTCACGACGAAACAGCCACGGTTTACCTTAAGGTAAGGTAAGTACCTTTCCTACCCCTTCATTGTTTTGTTTGGTCGTTTTAAATTTTTTCGAGAAATGGGGATGGCAGTAGTGCTGTGTGATGGGTTGATGGGCAGGTGAGAACGAGATGAGATGACACAGGTATGTACATATTATGTGTACATTTGGATTTTTATCCGCTTCAATTGCATGCGGCGGAGTCGTATTTTTCGAAGAGATGCTGAAGAAAGCTGATGATAAATGATGAATGAGTGATGTTGGATGATTTGTATGTGACGGAAAGTGGGATTTTGATGAAGAGTGCAGGTAGAGTGAGTGCAGTAGAGAAGGATGATGCATAAAACCCTAACGAATTCAGAATTGGGTGAATGAAATTTGTATGAGCAATTTTGAAATGGTATGGGATTTATGGGAATGGGGTTGAGTGAGGTGCTTAAATAAAAAGCTGTAAGGGATGATTATGATTGTGTAATAGGCAAGCAGATAAAATCACTCTTCCTTATTCAACATCTATGCCTACACAATAACACAATAGACACACGTTAAATAGGTGTAGTAGGATAAGGATATACTATTTTGAAGCAAAGTGGAATGAATTATTTTTGGGCCATGCGTCGTATCGTTTGTTGAGCCATGCGAGGAAAACTAAATAAAAGTAGGCTGGAAAGAAAACAAGTTGAAAAAAGGGTTGAGTGAATAAAGTAGAGTGTTGATGGGTTTTGCAACAACCGGGAAATGGGTAGATTTCAATAATTGCACAATGTCGCAGGCAGGATTCACATAATGCACAGGTCACAGGAAATCCTGTCACGACAGTCGTTGTAGGACTTCAATTTGAATAAATTACTGAGTTTGTATTCATCTTGTCATCATTTCCTATAGCATGTCGAAATGTAATTTGTGGATTCTTTTTTTTTATGTAAGCAGGGCGATGAGACTGAACAGACGACGAATGACAATGGGAGTAATGAGCAGTTGGATGAGATGATAATCCAGTTGTGGAGTATTGTGAACGAGAAGAATGATATCCTTCGTAGGCAAACCGAGCTGGAGTATCTGAGGCGAAGTCATCGACTTGAGGTTCGGATCGGATGTTAAGATTAAAATTATAATAATTAATTAGATTTGTAATTAAAAAAAGAATGATGAAGGCTAATAACAAGTGATTATATTAACACAAACAGGAAATGCAAGCCGAGTTAGAATTCCAGCTGCGTATTCTTATGGACACGCCGGAAGATCAGAAGGCGGATGACCATGCGAGAACGGAGCAGTTACTGTTGGATGAGTAAGCAGATCAATTTTTAGTATGCATATTTTTGTATGAGAGTCCGTAAAACGGGAATGATTGTTTGGGGTGTTTTTTTTTAATCATGAAGGTTACTCAAGTTGGTGGACGAAAGAAATGAGGTGGTAGACTGGCTTGACTACTACCGTCAAATGGACAGAGAGGAAGAGATGCAGGTGAGCCAGTCCATTACCAAGTTCAAAAGTCATCACAGTCACAGCATATCGGAAATTGTGTCGCATTTGAAACTCAGGCCGAGCAAGAAGGATAAGGACAAAAGCAAGAAGGACAAGGGTTCGTCGGGAAAGACTTGTAAAAGTGGTCAAACTCAAAATCACAAGATAGTGGAGGAAGGTGGAGGTCACGAGTCTTCTACTTCCTCTACAAAATCAACTAGTGGCAAGAAAAAACTGGGTATTTTTGGAACATTCCGAAAAAAGTCTGGGAAAAGTAGTAAAAATAAAAGTGGTGGTAGTGAGGAAGTAGCAGTAGCAACAGCAGCAGTACCATCAAAAGTCGCAGTCTTCGACGAGGATAAAGATGTGGACGAAAGTGGGACTTTGGAAAAATAGAAAAAAGAATGAACTGATTTAAAAGCAGTTAGTACCGAATTAGTAGCAAGTGTATTTATTAGCCAATAACTAGATGAGCAGTGATGTTTTCAGCAAAAAAAAGTAATATCCCATTCAAGCCTGTTCCCAGAAAAAAAAATCAAGCAGATAAGAATGAAACAATTTAAGCTTAGCAAAACTGCATTCCAATGAACATATAAGTACAGTATACACTGATTGTAAATACCAAGTACCTATTATGCATCCTGAACACTTTCTCTGTATTATGTATCATGTAACTACTACGATTCCGTTCCGTGATGCAGAAAGAATCCAATTATGAAAATATATTATACTATATACTTACCTGCTAGTGTTTAAAAAATACAAACAGATTTCTTTTTCAAAAGTTATGAATTATTTAGATTAGTAATTTTATTCAGCTGGTATTTAAAATTATTCAGTTCATTAATTAAGTCTTTAACTTTTATTTCGCTTTTGATGATTGATGATGATATTACGATGATGACTTGTCTACCAAATATATATATATATAAGTATAGCTTAGAAGGTTTATTTTGTAAAAACTATGATTATCTTTTAGCAGCCTTTCGTTCAGTGTAATTATTTTATATAGGAGGAGCAATATGTCTTCTCTGATTTTTTTTTGAATTGCTTTACAGTTTTATTAATGACATCTTATTTCTCAGATGGTCTTGAATTCAACGCTTTATTCTAAAAAATGAGTTAATCAACTGACACTGATAACTCAATACGATTTTTAAAAAACTCGCAAAATCAGAAACGTATTTTTTTGTAGATTTCGAGAGTGCAAAAATTTCTTGAAAAATGTCCTAAATGTAACTTTCATAAAAAAAAGTGTTGGCAGAATAGTACTTGGTTGATGGTTTTATAAAAAGTAGTACATTTCAAGTTTCCCATTATTTTTTTTGAAAGATGTATACAAACTAACTACTTGAAACACGCTTTCTTTTCATTCCAGGAAAATACGTTAGCTTGCTTCGGCTTCACGTTAATAATTAATTTACTTTAGTAGTTTGTAGTTAAGTTTCGAAAAATGTCGCCAATCAGTAAGTTCGTATGGTTTAGTGATGGAAGTAAACATATATTTTAATGATAATGAAAAGTTATATACTTCTATTTTATAATTTTACTAACACAATTTGAAAACAAGTAGTGATGATGGATGATGATATAGCATTTGTAAAAACTAAACATAAAAAACAAATAAAAAATCTTCTCGTTTGCTGACGAGTATTTAAATTTAAAAAATTGCAAAAACAGAATACTTAAAATTATTTTATACTCTCATCTTACAAGCTATGTGAATTCAGCGCAAAGGGGTTCGTATTGTTTCATTATCTGCTATTTCAATGGCTGCTAAATCACTGTAATATAAATTTTTACTGGGCTTATGAAGCCATTTTCAATCAGTATATATGAATTGGAAGGCGAATCCGTGGCTATTTCCTCCTGCTTGAATGCTCTTTGTTGTGTGCACGTGCACATTGCCTTCCTCGTCATCATAAGCGCTTGTTGATACGTCCATTTTGTTGCTTCAACTCAACACACACTGTAGAAATAAAACTCCCTTTAAATCTACTACCATGTGATTGATACGCTCATTTTTTAATGATTCGAAATTGTTCTCCATAATGGCTAGCCATACATTATTTACTTACTCAAACTCAAAGGAAATTTTCAAGGGAAAAATGTCACCAAGAGGTTTCCATATCATTGCGTTTTTTTAAATTTCATATGGGTAGATAAGTTCTTTAGGCATGCATTTGGAGGGAAGTAGCCAACAGTGTATAGACCCAGACTGGCAGAATATGGCAATATGGCAGAATGACTTTATTTGTGAAGGGTCAAATTGCACTATTCTTTTAAACACTTTTTACCCTGGTTTAATTTTACACTTTTACAGAACAATATTGGTATTCAAAGCAAGCAATATCATGTGTTCTAAGAGTTCTAAAATCAATTTTAAGTAGTCATTTTAAAAAAAAGATTAAATACCGCACCGTTAGTTCGATAATTAATTAAATCGAATAGTTCACTGGCCATTCAAATATTGGAAAACCTTTATAGTTCTTTCATCGAGATTTTCATGCATTTATCCATGACATATACATAAGATAAATGGAATGCAGATAAGGGCCTCAACTTGATAATTGATTGTAATAGCTAACGATTGTGATGGAGTGGAATACAATATATATTTCGTAAAACTAATTCACAGTTCCTGTATTGTGTGCTATGAAGGTATTACTGTTATTCGTAGAAACTGGGTCCTGGTTTTGACAATGATAATACTGGATATAGCTATGAAAAGATTCAGAGGCAACGATGAACGAACGAGCATATAGCATAAAAAATGGGTATACTTATCATGTGTCTATATTGTCCAAAATATGTAGGTAAGGGTTTTCCAGTGCACTGAATTCATAGATGGTAATTATTTTGGTCCAGGACGCATTGTTTAGCTATACGACGCATATTTAAGGAGAAATAGTGAAAAAGTGATAGAAGGATACTTAAGTATGAAAATGTCTAAGCGTATTTGTCCAAATCGACAACTTTGTTCAGAGACCATTTGTAAAAAACAATCCGTTTTTAAATGGGGCCACCGAACCTGATTCGACAACCAAACTAAATGAATATCATTGCTTCGCTGGGTGGCACTTTTGGTAACTATCCATTTTCTGTAACCAAACTCGTATTACGATACAGTGTACAGTGTACACAAATGCCACGCTACATTGCACTGCAAAAATAATCATTATTAGCTACTAGGCATTCAGAAATCAAACATTTAATTTTGCTGTCCATGGGAATTTTCTTAACGTTCCTTTAATTTGATGATAAAAAACTTTGATGGTGGATGACATCTGCATTCATGGTTGATTGAAAGAAGTCGAGAGCTGCATCTGCATCTACTTATCGAATGAAGCAGTTTAAATGACCAGTTTCAAGATAACATACATACATTTATAGAGGTTATGGTATAACTCTACTCACAAAATCAATCATGCAAACAAATTGTAAATCCTATTTGTTCGATACATCCAACATCGAGGGAATGTATGTTGTAATTGTATATCACCACAAACAGCACGCCCGCACGTTGCACCCTCTGTCTAATCCCCAAACTAGACTAATTGGAATTGTAAAAAAATAGGCTTATAAATAAGGTGAGAAAACGCGAAATCCCATCTCAATGCATGTCAATCCTAATAGCTCTGATTACGGGGCTAGTAATTTCGTTGGCCATCTTCTTCCCAAGCGATTTAGTAAGGTTTTTTGAAATTTGTCTAGTCGGCTAGTCGTTGTCGCTCATTTTCAAACAGTGCTCTCCAATCAATAAACCTCAAAAAGGTAGCATGGATTTTACATTGTTTTGTTTATCAGTGAGTCTTGGCACGTGCCACCTACAATAATATAGCATACATAATATGATAATGATAACATGTATCGGATTTCTAGTTAAAAACTCGATACGGCGCAATTTACTGATTATACTGGTTGATAATGATGGCCTCTTAGATTTTTTAGTAGGGAAACAACAAATAAAATTCTTTTCATTCCCAAACGTTTGACTCTACTAATCTCTTTGCTCTTTGCCTTGACTTACATTTTGAAAATGCATTCTTGAGTACACCATGTAGGTATGCTAAA
>JAQFZG010003121.1:0-14394 GCA_034695465.1 Entomobrya nicoleti | reverse complement strand
TGGCAAGATGGAGATGGGCCTGTAGTTCTTTACATCTGCGTGATCTCCCTTTTTCTTATATAACGGAGTAATTATTGCAGTTTTAAGCATATCCGGAAAGATTCCTGTTTTTATCATTTCCTGAATAAGAATTGCAAGGGGTATTGATATTTCCGTTGCACATGATTTGAAGAAACGTGGTAGTAATCCATCAGCACCAGCAGGTTTATTTGTTGGCATTGATCTGATTACATTTTCCACTTCTTCAGCAGTAACTGAAATCTTTTCGATGATGTTACACTGTTCACTTGTATTTCAGCTTTTATGGTGGGTGGTTTATAAATTACAATAATATGTAACTTGGGCATGTTTGGTCTTTGTAGTGATACATGTAGTGTTTCGACCAGAGTGTCTGGGATGTTGTGTGTTTGGACATTATATTCTTCTTTGACGTAGAGTATAATTCCACCTCCTCGTTTTTTGTGTGACACTATTCCAGGTCGGTCTTTCCGTAATAACGTATATCCTGGTAATTGTACCTCTCCATCACTTATATCTTCATATAGCCAGGATTCTGTGATGCCAAATGCATGAAAGTTTGTTTGTGCTATAAGATCGTGAATATCGTCTTTTTTATTTGTTGTCATGATATCTCTAACGTTAAGAAGTCCGATTGATATACCTTTGAGTGTTGGAAGCACAATACTGTTTGAACATTCTGAGACGTTTATTTTATCTTTAGTTTCTGTGCATTCTGGGCATATCCATTGAAAGTCATCAGATTTGAACTTGGGATTAGACTTTTTAAGGCACGTGAGATGCATCAAATCAAATCAAATCAAATGTTCTTTATTGAGACGTGTCTTGCAAATTTCACAGTACAAAAGAGAACCATGTTCTTCACTAAGTGACACGGTGAAATAATATATACTCCATAAAATATTAATTAATAAACTAAAAAGACTATTATCTAATCACATAGATAAGATCACACAATAGATAATACATCACTACTTCTCTCTCTACATACATAATTTTTCATATATTCTTTTGTAAAATGAAATGCATGCATGTGTTTTTTACACTCTGTGCACTGTCTGTAAAGTTGTCTTTTCCTTGATTTTGTACATATTGTACATGTTGGTGGTGGTAGGGGTGTTGATAGCATGCAGTCTTTGCATTTCCATTCGAGTGAATCTTGTTGTTGTTTCAACTCGTCAGCATTTAATTTAATGCAGGTTCTATGGAATTGCTTGCTGCAGTTAGTACACTTTAACTTTTGTTGGCTTTTGTTTGTACGTTGTCCACAAAGTATACACCACATTTTGGTAGTCTGGCTGTGTATTTTAACTTTACGTGGATAAGTATTTACTGATGCTGCTTATGTTAACTACTTATAATTTATTTTAGAAATCTGTGAAGAGTAATCTACAAAATTGTTCCAATTTATGCTATTGCACAAAATCTAAAAATTTTGCACTATCACAAACTGTTCACTAGATTTTGCTCTACAGATTGATATAAATATCAAATATTTTTGTCCGTAGAATTCGATGTTAAAAAAATTAAAAGCAGGAGCACCAAAAACTACACACCCTTCTACCAATCCAACGATGGATTATGGAATCAAATTAAGCACACGCGTCTGACATTAATAGAAAAACATGACCCGGAAATATTATTGGTAGTCATAGTAAATATATCTATTAAAGGAATAGTAAATGGAACCAATGTGCTTCTCATGACAACAATCATTGCGAGATTAAAATTGTCTAGTCACATTACATATTTGTGTATACAAACAATATATTTTTCATGCAATCATTGAAACTTATATGTGAAGACCATGATCAATGCCCAATTCAAACTTGCTGCAATTTTTACCAAAATGAAACATGTTTTCAGAATTTATTTGGAAGTTTGGTGCAGAAGGTCGAGGTTTCACAACGAAACATGCAACTCAAAACATTTGAAGCCTTAGGCTTTCGTTTCCACTCAATCCTTTTTGGATTTATGTTTCCACTTCCAATTAAATGGAATAAAGACTACACACAACTTTCCGAAAATACTCCAACCATTAAATGGATTCCTTACATTTTGGTAAGCTGCCACATTGTCGTGTTTGGGCTAATATCGTTATGTACGGTTATACAATACACGCTTGGAATGGGCCATCCAGAGTTTGAAATCTTTAATGCTATTTCGCTTACAATGACAGGAAGCATTGCAGTTTACCTTGCAATTTTTTTCGTTGTCAATGTAAATAACAGAAAGAATTCACTAGAGTTCTTTAATTTTGTACTTATCCTTACCAAACAAATTTTAAATGGTAACAATTTATTTGTAAATAAAATTTTACTTGTTTTCATTGAAATATAATTAACTGTGACTTTATATTGGTTTGATAGATCATCGGAAAGAACTTCGTAGCGTTTCTAGACTAAATGATTTTATGCCCACTGTCCTTGCGATTGGGTCCGCTTCAATTCCATGGTTACTATGTTTTGGTGTTGTCTTTGAAAACTTTGATCCGTTGTACTTTATTTTAAAGGATTTTTTCCCAGATCCAAAATATAGAGATCTCAGCACAATATATATTTTATTATTGGTTAGATTTATATCACGTTTAATAGGTGCCTTAGAACTCTGTCGATCAGGAGCTTTCGGCCTAATTTGTTTCTTCGTGGTTTTGGATCGAGTAGGATTACACATGCAGTTATTGATTCAACAGAAAGGGTCCACGTTTATTTATTACTATAACCAAGCTCGTATAAATTTCTTTTCTGTTAAATCTTGGACAGAATGCATTTTGTACGTTACACTATTTGGAATGTTCTGGACTTGTGTTAGTTTGAGCTGGATATGTGTTCGAACGTACCCATCTGAAATTTCAACAACTGTATATGCTTTTGTTATGATATTCTTTGCCTCCTTATTGTTTGCACATATAGTGGTGATTCCAATTGGTTGTGAGGTTGCTGAAATGATGGTCTATGTGGTTAAAGTTCACAAGCTCAAAGCAGAGGTTAGTTTAATGAAAAGAAAAATTTTGACGGAAAATTGCTTATCAAACAGGTTAATGCAATTATGCCAGTTAGACTTTGGTTCGGTCCGTATTGGTGCTTGGGAGAAGAGTTCGTTCCTGAGTATTTATATTTACTTTTTCTGAGGGGCTTTGACGCCATTATGCTTTATTAGATATGATACGTTTAATACCAAATATTTTGAGTGTATTTATTATAATTGGTTGACTCCACTTAATATATTAAATTAGTATTTTAATACTGTTATATAAGTTGTGTTTTATAATAACTATCTAGAGTAAGTACTACTTTTGTTTGCATTCCTATAGCAACTTGTGAAATTATTTTTAAATCAAATAAGCAAAGAATTTAGCTGAAGTAGGAAACGTTATCTTTAATAGTAATTTAAGGTAGGTATGTGGTTTTTATGGAACGCGTAATTAGTCATAAAGAAGCGACAACATTTGGAGACACAAATTTATTCAATATCAAGAACTGGTGAGACTATCTCGAAGTTTGGTTATTTTTGCATAATTTATGACATCCTTTGTATATTCAATCACTACAGCAACCGAATTTATAGAATTTATTTACAGAACATACGTTGATTGTTTTGGGAGTTCTTGGTTCTTTGATAGCATCTCAATTTTGTTTAACACAATGTGTTGACCTACGAAAAAGCACTCCCGACTAATACACTAACGCCCCCCCCATTTTTGGAGCTGTATTGAAGGACCTGTTTTGGATTAACCAGCCATTCAAGAATGGTTCAAAATATTAAAGACTCTTTTATTAATACAATTCCAAAGTATTCGTTACTAATTTGTGAATATAAATCAATCTGCTCAAGCAATGATCAAATATGTAGCTGAATTTCGACTGTTAGGTTAGGTCAGGCTTGCTGCGCGCGCTTAATGGGGCAAACATAATTACAAATTGAGCCTTAAAGTCTTTGTTTTACACCAAAAAATCAGAAACGTGATCTACGTTAAAAGTTGCCCTAAAAAACCTATTTTTCGACATCGGACTTGAGCGGCATTTTTTTAGTCTCCGTGTAAGTCAAGAACATTTGTACGTTTTATGAATTAGTTGTCAATACCAAACGGCATTTTTTACTGATCTGCTAACAGCAGTGTAACAACCATATTAACTATCTGATCCCAAGTGTTAACTATCGTGGTTCGTTGAAGTGGAAAAAATTGACCCATCCATACTCCTGTCCCACGACAGGCCTTTAATTGCCGTTGCGATAATTTAGAAGTGATTCGTGGTTTCCAGTACCAATGAAAATTCTCGCATTCCTCTTTTGCAAGCATTGCAAAGTTTTGTACTACAACTGTAGCAACCCACGTAAGAATATCGAATGTCAAGAACATCGTAAGCATAACTGGATGTAGATCATGGTAAAACCTGATACAAACCATTGTCGTAATCACGTTTATGGAAAATGCAGTAACCATTATAGTCGGATACATATGTGAACCAAATCGGTTGACTTCTCCAATAAATAAAATATTTTCTGCGTATACAATCCACTGATAATGAAATCCGCAGTTCAATGATGTCAAATAACTTCCGTAAGCTCGTCTCAGAATATACTTCATCTCAAAAAGCATAGCTGTAATGTAGCAAAATACCTGGATCAATGGAATAGCACAAAAATATGCAGATATTCCAATGTAGAGACATGACAATATTTTGATTAGATACGGAAAACTCTGAAACAGATTTTCAGGTAGAAAACAAGTGAGCAATACTTCACCTGGGTTACTACTATTTATAACTGGAATTACTGTTAAAGCAGCAAAAGCCCCAAACACGTCAAGCACAAGGTTGTAAAGCACGGTACAGAACACCGAACTCGCTCGTTTGGTAGGCGCACCAAGAATTTTACCAGGACTTCTTTCACGATCCATATACAAACACATGGTTTGGTTCATTATAAAAACTGCGTTATTTATTCGATATTTCATTGACCATGCTGCTACAAGCCATATTAAAAAACTGGCTATGTACGGTGTATGGAGAACTGAGCCCAAAATCACCTTTTGAGTTGCAGCTTTTCTCTCTGCTTCTAAAATTATTGAATGATCTTTGTCACTCAGAACTTGTTTTAATCCTAGCATGCTTGCCATGATTGCTAAGCAAAGGTTGCAGTCCATAAGGAACATTTTAAGTTTTTTTCGGCCATCGGAGCTGCAGAGAAATTTTGGTTATTATCATCAAATATGATTCTGAGAGGGCGACGCTTTTGGATTATTTTATGAATTTTGATTAACGCTTTCCACATTTTAAACTAATTCGTTTGCTTAAATTAAACAAATTGATTATTGCTTTGCTATTAGTATGGCCAAGTCTTAAACTTCTTGGTTTCACGAGTTTTCACTAAATGAAAGCAATAGCACATATGGCACGGAAAAGGCTAGGAATAATATAATTTTTGATTCAAAGATAACAAAAAATCGCGAAGACTACGCTAAAAATTTATCACTGATATACCCTTTTATTTAATATGGGCTTTTTATGATAGTAAATATTTAATTAGCGCACAAGTTCTTCTAATGGTTTAGGTTTCATAACCGCTCAAGTGTTTAATTATTTATATAACTCAAATCGATTTAGAAGTTGGAAACTAGTACGTTGATGGGCTATTGGTATTTAAGTGTTCAGCGTAAAATAAAAGCTTAGTTCCTGGCGTATTTTCTTAGAGTCGAACTTTTCGGTTAAATGTGGCTTGGGCCAAGTGCTGATACTATCATATATTTGACAAAATCTTTCGTTGGATTACCAATGAATTAAATGGAGCATCGAAATCAATTCACGTCCGCAAAACGAGCAAAGTTATCTCTAATATCTTGAGTTTTTCTCCACACGCTCTTATAATTTAATAACGAGTTAGATAAGTTTGATAAAGAATATTTTAACTCGCAAATAAATTGCTCGGTTAGGTTGGAAGGTTTTGAACTGACATACTTAATACATATTGTATTGATTTTCCGATGATTTGTTTAATTTTTAAAACGAAAACTTGTGAGTTAGCAGGAGTCTTTTTGTGCTGGATTTTCCACGTGTGCGTGTTTTCTACAGTTAAGAGTCAGTCCAAAAATAAGTTCGCTATTTTAACACCTTTGATCTTTACTCATTTTAACTGAGATAAAACAAGTAGTAAGGCAAATAGTGATATTCTGTCTAAAGTACTTAAGTTATTAATTTAAAAAAATGTTAACGATTTTTTTTTGGTTTTTACGAATTTGGATTAAGGCTTTCCACATTTCAAACTAATTCGTTTGGTCAGAAAAAATGATTCAACATTCAGATTCAGCATTCAAATAACCTTTAAAATATATCATTTTTCATATATACTGGCTCCACAATGCTTAAAGTTTATTACTTAAAAAAATTGTGACCAATTATTTGTTTAATCGGGCTTTTACCATTTGCAAATTTAATTAGCTTTTATGTTCTACAGGTTTATATGTTTACACAACCTGTCGACTTTTGCATTATTTATTATTCAACTAGAAATTGTAATTGAACCTATTAGGTTGATTGGCGATTGTGATTTATATATGTATCGTAAAATAAAAGTCTGGCTTATTTCCTTCGATTAATAAGTATTTACCAATGTAATATTATAGATGACTGTACTGAACTTCTACAATTTCCGGACCGAAGTCGTTTGTATGATAGGGATTGTCAGATTGCTCAAAAAATGTTTTGGTTGATTACTAAATCATTTATTGATCTTTTTTGCAGACAGTCAGAAACGTTTATTACAGTATGATTGTACGACATCCATAGTATAAAACATGAAATAATTACTAAATTAACGAGACATTACGAGAAGCCAAATCGTTTTAATTTTTTACGAAAGTAGTTTCTAATTTTTGACGTTGACATTACCGTAATTTTAGCTGAACTTGATGGGGAACCACATGTTTGTACCTACTGAGGTCATAAAATCTATTTACTTCGCAAACCCTGCTGAGCAGAAACGATGTAGCTTTTATTATTTAGCTTTGGCAGCCGCTAAGTCAATATTGAAAAAAACAAGGGACATAAATAACTACATATTAATACGTGCTCGGAGTTTACTGACAAATATTCAAAAATATATGTATAGACAGAGCTAGCAGGTAAGCGTTTGTATGTGAAATGATAAAATTGCGCACAAGTAGTGTTACTTTTGTGCGGTTAAAAAGTCAATTAATAGTGTGGTATAAATATTGTAAAGGTACTAAATCTGCCTTAATTGCTTTATTGGCCGTCTTGCAATAGTAATGTACATATTTCGTATTCATACGATATACACATAAACACATTGATGTGTAGTTTTTTATCCAAAAAGCATTTAATATTTATTTTGTCCTACAATAGATTGATATGATTCCAGCATAACAACAAATATTACCATTTTACTTATTCTGAGGTTAGGACAGTTTGGAGTTGAAATGTGAGCATTAATGGTTAATTAAAAATGCCGAAACATCAAAAAATTCGTAAGTTACATCAAGTAAACGAATGTGAGTCATTTCAATAGGAATGACAAGTTGCAAATGACATTTAGCATAATCTGAAAATCTATTAATTTATGAAACACTAATTCTAGCATATAAATGTACATTTCTAATGAATGAGGGATATTTTGTAAACTATCTTAACTTTGATAACCATGAAGTACAAAACACACGTAACAACAAATACTTTATCCCCAACCTTTCTTTTAATTCATTTTGGGGTAAAAATACTTTTATGTATAATGCAGCATATCAATAGATACAATTCCAATTCCAAGCAATGTGAATAACCACATAGAATCTTTACATATTTTTAAGAAAGCAATTATGTCCTTTCTACTTACAAAGCAAAATGAAAAATTTCTTGACACCAATATTGATGATGACTCTAGTATTAATTATATCGAGTGTATCGAATTTGTTATTAATAATTACAGTCAGAATTGATTATGATATGACATGTATTCCAATTAAAAAATTTACTAATATAGAAATATTGTTCCTATGTAATATTGAAGTCAAAATAATATTATTATACATTAATTTAAGTTAAAACCGTACAAATGTCAGTAGAATTAATTCCTTATGTGTAATTCGCAAGGTATCTATATGACAATATACTCTATTCTATTCTATTTAATACATATTTTAGAAAGCAGTCCACGCTTCATTTTTTCATTTATTTATTACATCTGATTTTAATGCTAGAGTTGATACTAAGCCAAGAACTTTGAAAGTTTTATGATTTTCCTTGTTTAATATTTAACATTATTTATTTATTGATCTGCGAGAAGCAGTGTGACAACCATATTAACTATCTCATCCCAAGTACTCAAAATCGTAGTTCTTTCAAATTGGACGAATTGGCCCGCGCATATTCCTGTTCTACGACAAGCGATTAATTGCCTTTCCAACAATTTGGAAATTAGTCGAGGTTTCCATTACACATGAAATTTCTCACAGTCCTCTTTTGCCAGCACAGCAAAACTATGTATCACAACAGTAGCAATCCATGTAAGAATATTTAATATCAAGAAACTGACAAGCATAATCATGGGTAGGCCATGATAAAATTTTATACAAACCATTGTCGTCACCACATTTAAGCAAAACGCATTTACTATTATACCTGGATAGATATGTGAAACAAATCGGTTGATTTCGAGGACAAGTAAAACATTTTGTGCGTACACAAACCAGTGATGACGAAGAATCCAGGTCATTGAATTGCCGTATGCTTGTTTCAGAAGATATTTCATTTCAAAAAGAATCGCCGTAATGTAGCAAAATACTGGGATCAAAGGAATGTCACCAAAATATGCAGATATGCCAATGTAGACACATGACAATATTTCAAACAGATACGGAAAGTTCCGGAACAGACATTCGGGTAGAACCCAAAATAAGATCACTTCACCCGGGTTACTGCTACTGACGGCTGGGATGAATGTGACCGCAGAAAACGCCACGAACACATCAACGACAAGATTGTAAAGGACGGCACAGCACATTTTATTTTCTCGTTTAGTTGGCGCACATAAACTTTACCAGGACTTCTTACACGATCAATATACAGACCCATGGTTTGGTTCATTATAAAAATTGCGTTCCTCGTTCGATATTTCAGTGTCCATGCTGACATGAGCCAAAGTACAAAGCTCGCTATGTACAAAATATAAAGAACTGAGCCCAAAACCCTATTTTGAGTGCTTATTTTACCATCTATTTAAGGATTTTCTGAATCTGTTTTACCGCTAAGGACTCCATTTAATCCAACTATGCTTGTTATGACCACTAAGCAAAGGTTGAAGTCAATAACGAGTATTTTTAGCTCATTCTTGCCAACGGGAGCTAAAGAGAAACTTTGTTTCTGATCGTCAAAAATGATTCTGATAGGGCGACGTTTTTGAATTATCTTATGGATTCGAATTAAAGCTTTCCACATTTTGAATTAATTCGTTTGCTCAGGTAAAAATAAATAATTTTTGGTTTAACTTGTAGAGTTGCCAAGTCTCAAACTTGTAAGTTTCACGGCTTTCCACAGAATGAGAGCAAGTCGGACATCATTTTACTCTTAATTATAAGCTGACATAAGAACTCCAAGACAAACATTCCAAAATATGTGTACGATTGATTTTAGTTGGGCTTTTTGGTACAAGAATTTAATTTGCTCGTATGTTCTAATGGTTTAAATGCCATAACCCCACGAAAATTATATTATTTAGAACTCAAATTGAGTTAGAATTGGGAACACAGTAGGTCGAATGGCGATTGGTATTTAAATATTCATCGTTAAATGAAACCTAAATTCCTGACGTTTTTTTGATTGGCGTATGCATGTCTTTATGGAATAATAAATTGTTATATTGGGTTTCTCAATTTTTTCGGACAAAAGCGGCTTAGATCAAGTGTTGATATTATCATATATTTGACAAAAAAATCGGTACATTACTAATGCAGTGAATAGAGCGTCGCAATCAATTTACCTTATATATCTATAATATCTCGATTTTTTCACCTCTCGCCTTACTATTTATTTGAGAGTTTCCACCAAAGTTTATTTTTGGCAGAACAATAATATTTTCAACACATAAATAAAATATAACTTGGTTAGGTCATTATGGAAGCCTTAACTTCTTTAATTTTGTACTTTTGCTTACCGAAGAATTTCAAACGGTAATAATTTATTTATATATCTTACATGAACTTAGTCTCTTTTCAATTATATGAAATCTTTAACATGAATTGTAATTTTATATTGGTTTGACATATCATTGGAAAGAACTTTGTTGCGTCTCTAGACTAAATGCTTTTATGCCTACTCTTCTCGCCATTGGTTATGCTTCTTTTTCATGGCTACTATGTTTTGGTGTGGTAAGTCTTCCCTGACCCATAACACAGTGCACGATATATATTTTATTATTAGTTAGATTTAGAGCATGCTTAATTGGTGCCTTAGAATCTCTATCGATCAGGAGCTTTTGGCCTAATTTTTTGCTTCATGGTTTTGGATCGTTTAAGGTTACATATGCAGTTATTAATTCAACACGTGCGTAAATAGTCCGTATTTATCTTTTTTATAATTTACCTCTTATCAAGTTTTTTTCTGTTAAAACTTGCGACGAGCTCAACGCTGAGGTCAATTTCACGAAAAACGAATGCTTTGAAGGTAAACTGGTAATCAAACAGGTTTGTGCGATTATGCCAATTAGGCTTTGGTTCGGTCTTTATTGGTGTTTTGGAGAAGAATGTGTTCCTGAGTTGAATATCCATGGTTACTTTTTCTTGAGATGCTTTGATGCTATTATGCTATATAAGTTGTAAATGGACTAATACTTATGTTTGCACATGGAAAATTTAGTTAAAGGAATTGATTGAATTTACAAGTCATAATAGTTATGTTAACAAATGCAAACATAAAATTAAAGTTCTTTTTAAAGTAATGTATAGCAAACTACTCAAATACAACTGATTTGATCAATTCCAACCAAAACTTCATTATACAAGTTTGTGGGTATTCACCGCTTCCTTTTGTACAACCGCAATTTTTCGTAATTGCATTGACGTGGAAAAATAACGACTAAAAAATTTGAATGATTTTTACTTTGCTGTCTTACAAAACCTCATGTTGTAGTGTAAAGACGGAAAATAAAACCAAGTAGCGACCAGAATTTGCGAAATGTCAGATATTTACCATGAACAACTACCACAAATAACAGGAAAAAATGCACAACTTATTGTCGTTCATCAAATGACAACATGGGTATAATATACTTTTTTTATTCCAATCAATCTAAAAAATATTTTATCGTTTCTCGCAGTATCGTCAGTTCTTTCCTGAAAAGGGTAGTAAAGTATTTAATAACGGTTCACCTGAAATTTGACTATTTATATTTGGAAAGCTATAACTGAGCTGTCTGAACCATTACGTTTTGGAATTAACCAATATTTAGCAAATTAAGATACTAAAATTTTGAACTTGTGTAATATTACCGATAACAAGTTGATATTGCGTGAATATCAAGCGTGTAAAAATGGAACGACCGTGGCTGATGTTTAATTCATATTACTTTCTGAACATTTTAGTAGTTCTGAGTGCACATGGAGAAGACATTCAAGTTTATAAGGATCAAAATGGTACGGATAAGTTTTTGAGTATTTTGACAAATGTTATATTATTTTGAGAGAGCCATTAATTTTGGTTTATGGGAATTCTAGAATATACTTTTTTTAAATAGGTTTTCCTGAAATCTGCAAAACCTTATGCACATGTGTAAACGTTCCCCAATATGTGCAAAATATGTCGAAATAGTCAATCAACAACCACCATAATGCTCTTGTGGCATATTACGAGCCCAATTGTTCAGTAAATAAATGGAACTCCACGTATATTCCAGGTGGAAGCTATTATAAAAGAAATTATATGCAAGACTACAGGAAAATGGATTTTCTAACCAACATAATCTAAAAAATTCAGTCATTTGGCCCAGATCCCAAGTCATCCGTATTTCAAGCCACCTGCAAGTCTACCGACGTCACTACTACGGAAAGCCCAAAAACTATTCAGAGTGCAACAGAAAACACAGTGAATGTAGATGATGATCTTAATAATAAACCGTTTCAAGTCTTGGCGAATCAAATTGTGGAACCACAAACACAAGTTGACCAATTAAAACAAAACCAAGATAAATTTCAAAAGGATATCCTGGAACAATTTTGGAATTTCACTGCTCAAATTAAATTTGATATGCATGAGCTGTTTGTCTGATCAAAGTAAGATTAGGTTTTACTTTGGGATACATAAGATCTGTATTTCTAACTTCCATAGCTATTCAGAACTATATTTTTGTCCGATTCCTAATGAATTTACATATATATTATTTTATAGCTTTTTGGTAAAGTTCCCTATTTGTGATGCAAGCAAACAACATAAGAGCCAAGCTTTAATTTATCTCCCATGGCATGGATATAAAGTTGATTTGTACATATGTTTATTTGCAAATGATTCCATTGTAATTACGTAATTCACTATTGGTTAATTCTTACTCTCTAAACTTAATGTAAATAAAAATGTCATATATGGCTTGAACTTTCCAGTAAACCTTTTTATTGTTCACAAATACTCTTTATAATAAACCGTTTATGATACACTGATATTACGATGTATACAAATTTATATTTTTCACACATGCAAAACGATAAAAATATACTTCATGGGATAAAGTAACCAAAATTGTATTTTGGTTTGTGGTTTTCTTACTAAAAGCTTAGATTTTATTAAATTCTGAATTTTTAAATATTCAAGCATAAAAAACGACCAGCAGACCACGTAACTACCATGAGAGTTATATTACTCATACCTCAAATCGAGTTAGAATTTGGAACGCAGTATGTCCAATAGCGAATAATGTTTAAGTATTCATCGTAAAAAACCTAAATTCCTGCATGGTTGTTCCTGTATGCATGTCTGTATAGAGTATTAAATTGTTTTATTGGGTTTCAGGAATTTTTCGGACAAACGTGGCTTAGACAAAGTGTCATATACTTGACAAAAAGTCTTTCGTTAGATTACTATTACATTAAATAGAGCGTCGTAATCAATTTCCTTCGTTTGTAGTTTTGTGCATGGTCCATATTGCTTCTCATCGATTAACCGTTTTATGGTAACCTGCACACTGTCTCAAGTCATATATCCTGCTATACCGCAACTCGGTGAATAAAACAATGATTGGACAGTATCCAATTGATAGGGATGGCCCTATCAACAATACAACTTTACAGACAACTCCAAATTTTGGAACGACTTTTTAATGTGATTTTTTCTACTACAGGTTTAATGACAGTTTTCTAATTAATTGGCACAGTAGTCCAGATATTTAGTTGGTATTTATTTATAAAGTTGCGTAACACTTTATCTGTACTGCAATGGATACTAGTAGTCTTGATGGGGGAGATAGTGTATTCTTCAGCGGGTTTGTGTTTGGCTTGACTGGAAAAGTAAACGAGAGTTCAATGCAGCAATTGCTTACTTTCAAAAGCCAAAGGAAAGTTCGAAGGAATCGTTGGATGAAAAGGTTTTATGGGAGTTGCTCTTCATTAAAAAGTCGGATTTGTCGCTTTATCATATGTTGATAAAACCATTTTCTGTCGTATTTTTAAAAGTTAAACCAGTTAAATGTCCATTTAAATTAATTACTCATTTAGTAAAGCTCGTAGTTAACTTAAAAATAAAACTAACGATGTCAATCGGATGTTGAATAATTCAATTATTATCCCTTTCCGTCAAATATGGTGTGATTGTCTTGTGGTGGTAGTGGTTGATTGGAATATATTTGTAAACAAGGAGAACCCAAATAATTCGTAAATTGTAATAAAAAATTGAGAGCTTTATTGTAATTTTTATGTCAAGTTCCTTTGCTGTCTGCACATCAGCTGATGGTACATTTATCAAGCTATACCTCACCATTCAGAGGACAAGCCGGTATGCTTCAAAAAACTCAACGTGGCCTCCAAAATTAGCTTTCGCTGCAGACCAATTAGTAATAATTATTTCTCAAGTAAAACTAACAACAAATATCAATTATGTAATACATATTAATTATACAGACACTAATAATTAAAAAGAACAAATTCTACTTAATGGCTAATATGACAATGAATGTCGCAGAGCGTAATATTCGTTAACATTAGTTATCATAATTTTACTATTATAGGCATATGTAATATTTAGGTTAAATGTTTTTGCTATTATTATACTCACATGTTTCTAAACTTTCATACGTGTTCTTTATGAATCATCAGTCTAGGCCCAAGTGTCTATATAGACACCTTCCGAAAGTGTCTATATAGACAACTTAGGTGTCTATATAGACACT
>JAQFZG010003120.1:0-14394 GCA_034695465.1 Entomobrya nicoleti | reverse complement strand
CGAATATGATTTTAGATTTCAGTTTTGATCTTTCGTACCTCCGAAATGACGGATGGTTTGCTTATCTTATAATTGTTAAGACGAACTAGAATTTTATTTTGAATTGACACCCATGGTGTGTCTTTTTATGTGATGAAAATATGCAATACTGGGAACTTAGTGTGTGCGTGCATGTGTTTAGTAAGTTGTTATTTGACAATATTGACTCTCCGTTGTGAGTTATTGTATGCATCCGTTAAGAATAAAGGAAAGCTTTTCTAGAAGCCCAGTTACCTTACTGGGCTTAAATTAACCTAGTTTATATATATTTCTCGTGAAACCCACATTTTAACTTTAAAAACAAACAAACTAGTCGCAAGTTCCCTATATTCAATTCACGTTTATTTAGATGTTGAGGTGAGACATTTTGTTATGTATGACTCATAGCCAGTATAGCCACTCGTCTTGGCGTGATGGTGTTGTGGATTTGGATTGGAATTGGAAGCGGAGCAACTTGTTGAAAAGCAAGCACAATAGGCAATAAACATAGTGCATTTCAGTTTCCAGTTTCGTTTTACTCTGGGATCGTTTCGTTTTACTGACCAAACCACCAAATTCATTTAAAAAACTAGTTTCGCATCTCACTATTAAAGATTATGCTTTACTCTCCGTAGTAAACAACCTAGGAAGATACTGCACTCAACATTTCAATTCCCTACCATTAACAGAGGTTAAGGTTGGGTTTGGGTATATTATGGACATTATGGTTATGTTCAGAAGTCAAACTGCTTTTGATGCAGATTGCAGTTCACATGCATGAAAAATTCATTTTACTTAAAGTATGTTTTACCCATGACGCAGAAGTAAAGAGTTACTACAACATTGGGTGCAAAACGTTTGATTTAAAACTAAAAAAGCTAATCGTACTTTTATTAAGTTTAAAGGTTGAAACTTTATACATTGGAAAGAGGATGAGGGAGAAAATAGTAGTCTGTCCGTTCAAGCTATTTTGTAGCAATTCCATTTCTCCATTTCTTGTTAACTGGATCTGATGACTCTTTCTCAGATGCCATTGTAGTGTTTTTGGATAGTACTAGTGCCATGCAATGCTATGCACTTCGCGTTATGCGATTAGGGATATGTCAAGTCTTGAGTTATGTCAAGGGATCACATGTCAAATCTGACAACCAGGATCACCAGAGGTCAAAAGCAGTCAAAAATGCATGTCATCATTATGAGTTATCTTCGTGTTTTCTATATGTCTTGAGATGACTTGTTTTGCAGGAAATTGAAATTAGGTAAAAAGCTGCTGCATATGAAAAAATCGACCAGTTGCTGAATACCCTCCCCCTCAGGGCTGTTGGAAGACTCGAAATAAGACAGATTTTATGGAGGATCACAACCACAAACCCAGCACAGCCTTAGGTGATATGTCCAGCAAACCTACTAACAGCGGAAAGCGTTACATTAGACACCAAATCTAATTGAAGTACAAATCAAAATACATCATTATCATGTCTCTAGTTAAATACGTAATGGAGAAAAACGTTCCATCTTCATTTAGAAAATGTTACGAATACCAAACGTTTTCAAAGATGCTATATGCGGCTTATTTCAGTGTACAGCAAGTAACGGGCAAGAGGTAAGTCTTATTAACATGATCAATATAATTGGACGTATTCCCCATGTATTCATTTTGCACAATACTATTTATCTATATCGAGGGTTGATCACGTGCAAAGCGAAAATTTGCAATGCCAGAAAACGTCGAGCAAGATGCGCATATTTAGATGTTGAGGCATTTTGTTATGACTCATTCATAGCCACTCGTCTGGCGTGATGGTGTGTTGGATGTTGGATTTTGATTGGCACTGGATGCGGAGCAACTAATCTTGAAACGTAAGTACAATTGGCAATAAACATAGTACATCGTTTCGTTCTACTCTGGGATCGTTTCGTTTTACTAACCAAACCACCAAGGTCGTTTTCATAAAAAAAAACTTCGCATCTCACAGATTAGGCTTGTAAACAATGCAGTGCATATTGAAGATTCTAAAACTGAATTCATCAACACAACCAGAGATTGAGTGGTTATACAGTGATGTTAAGAGTACTAGAGTCCAGAATAATTGACCTGCATTTGATACAGCATGTGGTTCGGTTCATATGCAAAAAAATCTTTAAATTATAATAGCTATTAAAGGTAATGTATAAATAATAATGATGCGATGCAAATGAGATCTATTTGTAGTATAGCTTCGGTTACAAACTGTTTTGTTAGGAACTGTAAAACTATATTTTACTACTAATTTTAAAAGTTAAGTGATTTTAGGGCATCTTAAGAATCTGCCTGCCTGGTCACTCAATCTGATATAATGATTTTGATAAAAACATTGAAGAAAATCCTGCTTTATTAGGATTCTCGGAATCCTATTGAAAATGCAATGTACTTATAGTGTACGTTACGTTGGTGGATGATGAGCATCGCCATATTGATCTGATAAGAATAAAGTATTATTATTATTATGAATATACTTTTTTAGTTGCTTTTATTTCTATACTACTGACCACGAACTTCATATGCCATCAACAAGAAAATAATAATTCAAAAATAGCAATTAATTTATGGTATAACCAGTGCTATAGTAATAAATGAATAAACCAGGTTAAATATTTAAAAGTTAAATAAAAGTTATTATTGTCCTGGTTTCATAGGGGAGTCATACCCTGTCGCTGGGTTAAATGTCCTGTGCTCACCAGCTGCATTTATTGATACATTTTGGATTGTCTTCCCTCGAAATTTTACCACAGCCTGAGTACCATCTGGTAGCTTTTTTTCAGCCCATGAATTTCCACGACTGTCTGTCCGAATCTTACTTTTGTTTGCAATATCTTCAATAAACTTTCGAGTTTCAGGGGTGTCTTGTGATCTCTTGAAGTGGCCCTTCTTATCCCTAAAGATATGCTTAGTCTGACCGTCATTTTTGGGGAATTCAACTTTTGGACCACCTCCTCTTCCTGTGTTGGAAGCGTTACCGCTCCCACTACCAGATCCGCTACTTCCACCCCCACCGCCAGATCCACTGCTTCCACCCCCACCGCCAGATCCACTGCTTCCACCCCCACCGCCAGATCCACTACTTCCACCCCCTCCTCCAGATCCGCTCCCGCCACCCCCTCCTCCAGATCCGCTCCCGCCACCCCCTCCTCCAGATCCGCTCCCACCACCCCTACCACCAGATCCGCTTCCGCCACCTCTACCACCAGATCCACTACCCCCACCTCCAGATCCGCTTCCGCCACCCGCCTTACCACCAACTCCACTTGGTCCATTCCACCCACCCCCACCAACTGGCCCTTTGCTTCCAGTTACACCGCCCTTTCCAGCTCCAATTTTGGCGGCACTATTAAGGAAACGAATCACCCTAAGTCCTCGTGCAACCGCAGCTACCAAAATAAAACGACAAACGCTTTTAAATGAAAAACGTACTAAACATACTATGGATAAACATACTAAATCTTTCAGTTTCAATTACCAGGTACAGCAGTCGCAGGAATGAATTGTGCCGCCAATAAACCAGCGTCTAGTACAGTCTCCCAATTCACAAAAGACTGTATATTAGATGACGGTGAAATTCCAGTTGTGGTTTTGGAATTCGGTTGAAAGGTAACCCCACCATAACATCTATACTCTTCCAAACGGTCATACTGCCCAATATCCAACGTTGGATTTGAAGCCCCTGCTTTGCTGTGATTTTGATCGGTGTCCCCATTTGCAGACTCCTGTCCCACCCCCGCATTTTCGGGATTTGTTCCACCATGTTCCGGTTGTTCGTGAAAACCAAGGCGACACATTTGTTCTTCAGGGGAAATAGCAGGATCAATGTTCCTGCCAAATCGCTTTTCAAACAAATACTCTAGCTTTTGCTCATCTGTGACTTTCATGTAATGGTAGACAGCAGGAACCCAGTCACAGCATTTGCATGGTTGTCCAGGCGAGCCACATTTAGAATAAGGCCGAGTCGGTGGTAATTGTACGGAAAGGAGATTTTTAACAGTGGGAATATCTTTCTCAAGATTTTCTTTGTTCCCCAATAATATTGAAAGGCAAGCTGAAATTTTTGCAAGCTCCTTGATCCTCTGGATAATAGGAAATTCTTTCTCTATCAAATGCATCTTCTCATTGAATCCCCTTACAAATTTCATCTCTGGACTATCCTCATCAAACTCGTTTTCAGCATCCACCAACTCTCCACTTTCATTTCGAATCATTGGCATTGTCTTCAAAACCAAGGACACGTTCCCATACATGATAGAACTTGTTCCTCCGTTTTGCTGCGTCGGTTGAAAAATTTCCTGCTCAACATCTTCAACGCTAAACCAAAATCTGTGGATGCATTCCAGCCGTCTTAACAATCTTGCTTTTTTCCTTGGACCGATTGGCTTGAGTATTTCTTGAAGGTCCCTGCTCAATGAGCTCAACAAATTATTTTCCGTGTCAAGGAAAGAGAACGGGAAGTTGGCCCCCACTTCCTGTCCGGTTGTGAATATTTTAGCCAGCAAATCAAGATGATACAAAGTCATCAGAAAATTGGTCCCACAAATTCTCTCCTTGCTCCCACCCTCTGGTCCAATTCCAGCAAACTTCACCTTAAAGAAAGGATGGAAGGGTATCAATAGTCGAAGATAATCTGGAACAGTACCAGGAGGCAAGATCATCTCGTCGAAGGAAACAAATCCAGCCAATATTTTGTTCCCAAAAATCTCCAATAAATCCACTGAGGAAAACAAAGCTGGTTTTTGGGGGTCTCCTGATGCTGCAGGCTCCATGCGCAGAATACATGTTTGCAAATTTCGATTCAGTTGAATTCCCAAAAATTTAGTGTACGCTTGTTCCCCATCAAAGTTCAACGTTCTATTGGCCGTGTCAATAAATCCTTCTGCGGTACGTCGGATCCTTTTCCAATTCATCATTGTCTCAACTTCTTCAATCCCATATCCATACAGTTCGGCCAAAACAAACATAGCGTTTTCTCTGGACAGCTTGAAGCCCACTCTGTCAACTAGTGGCGTTTGCTCCAACTCTCTTTGTAAATGTTCGAGTTTCTCCTTTTCCTTAATAATATCTTCGTTTTTCTTCTCCTTCCTTGCTTTCTCCTCCTCACTGTCTTTTTCATTGTCAATCTTTTCTATCTCTAGAGTCATTGGGCCAGGGTCAAGAATCGGTTCTTCGTACTCTGTGTCCTCCGGTGACAGACATTCACTCCACACACCATTGAAAAGCATGTGATGATACATGAACTCTGGTGTGTTGTGTGAATACAATCCACTTTGAATCTTTTCCTTGATCATTGAATATGATAAATTTTGGAGAAATTGCAACGCAAATCGCCCTTCGGCAATGGTGAAAATGTCGGATACAATTATGGGACATATTGTTCTCAAGTTCAGGAGCATCTGCCAATCATTAGTTTGTTGCTTGATGTCCCCTTCATCGATAAAGTTAACATTACCGTTATCCTGCCTGTTTATGCGCAGAATTTGGCTGAAATGTTGATGCGCTTGGAAGGTAAATGATAACGTGGCCCGGAGAGAATAAAGGGCTGTTGATGGAGGCAACATGACAATGTTTGCATAATGTCTGAGTTGATTTGTGCAGCATTCCAGAATAAGGCCAAGGTATCCAAACTTCTCTGCAATGTTTTCTTCAGAAGTTGCCAGCATAGCTTTGAAAAAATAGTGTGCAGATTGTGTCAAGCAACAAATTGTTTCTTGTGTTCCCTTACAAATGACTTCCAAATTAACATAATTGTAAGCCTTTTCTGCAAGATCTGTAGCGCTTGTCCTTTCCTGATTTCTTCCATTTTCTTCGTCATCATCGTCATCATCATCCCTTCCCAAAATGTCCTTTTCTAACGCTTTCAAATCAGGTCCCCCATTCTTGGAAGTGACAGAATAGCATGCGGACAAATATGGCTCTTCGTTGGCAAAAGTCTTTTGAAAAATCTCTGGAAAATTTGAGTACTCCAAAGACTCTCCAGTGTAGTCGTCGATATATGCTTGCAGCTGTTCAAATTTTCTGGTAGCCCCTCGTAGTATTCTCTCATGGATCATTGGGTTACTGCTGACAAACGTGGCGATGGCAGAGGCTATCCTGTTGTTGGTATTCATAGCAGCGCTAGCAAAATCCCCAGTCATTTCAGTAAAACGTTTCGTTTTGTAGTGGTAAATTCCCCGAAGGACGAGTAAACAAGCATGGTAGTTGGAACCGGGATTTGCCTTGGCTGAATTTCGTCCCAAGAACCTATTTATTAAAATTATTCATATAAACGAATTTTAGAACAAAGTATGTAATGTATGTGCATTTCGACTTTGAACTGAATTTAAGTTATAAACGTAATCTTACTGTTTATGTTCCAGGACATCCTTGATTACTGGAAGAATTCCTGGAATCCTCGCAAGTGTCACAATAAATTCAGCATCGCCCTCTAAAAGTTTGGTGTCTAGAAGACTTTTAATGCGTTGTAGTACCATTTCATTGGCTTTGTCATACCGCTCCTCGTCTCCATACAGGTTATGTAAGGCTCCACACAGAGTAAGGATGCTTAGAACGGAAACGTTAGAGGACACTTGTAACTTTAGTCCAAGAATCGCCCCAAGTATAGACTCCATCAAAGATGCTTGTGTTTTCCCCCAATCGTTCAGAATTTTGACAATGGTGATTTCCGCAACCGCTTCACTGTTCAAAGCCAGGTCTGGATTATCCGCCACAAGTGCCTGGATAGCTCTCCATAATTTGTTCAATGGCAGGATTTCAGCTAAAGTTCGAATGACACTGTCTCCATCTTCTTTACTGTAATGATGTTTTATCAACGCCAAATAAAAGGTAGAGGCCGTATCTACTTTCCTTCCCTCAACAGTTTTTTTCCCAAGAGCCTCCAATTTTGTAAGCCCATCGGTCTTATTGGTAATCATGTAGCTGGCTGCTAGTCGCTGGCATTCAATGTGACTAGAAAGGGTGAGAATTTTGTCTGCAACAAAGTCGAGATCACAACTGCCGAGCAAGAAGCAAAGGTGGGCGTAATTAAATCCACTTTGAGATTTGATTATGTTCAGCCCGATTTCGTAGAATTTGTCATCTTTTTCTGGATTCAAGGTTGATCCTGCACAAGCAAGAATTACTCCCAACCGTGGGCAAGTACTGGATACTTGCAACGCTAGATTTGTCCAATCCTTGAAGTCTTTCTCCACCTGCAAAATATTAAGCAAAATTAATCTGTCAATTTTTTTTCAAATAAATTTTAAAGTTCAATTGAATCGAGACAAATTGCATTTTACAATGTTTCAATGCATAGAACAAGAGGTGACAGGAAGTAAATTAATCAGTTAAGCAACACATACCTTTAAAAAAGCAGGAAAGATAAGATCATCGTCAAGAACATCTTCCACCCGGGAAGATTTGGGAAGCAATGAGATGACTGCTGCACAAAGACTCTCCACAGGTTCATTTCTGTTGCAAACAAGGCAGGTAAGCACAGGAATTGTGGCCTCCCGTGATACCAAATTGGACCAGAACGATCCCAGTGCCTCTTCCGTGTACTGCTTGTCTTTCACTATTTTGAGATTTGCACACGTTGTGCTGAAAGATGATGAGAATTTTTCTCGTGTCCAATTGCCAGTTTCGGCTATGGCTGGAGTCCAGTTCACCGACTAAAGTTTTCATAGAAAATTAAACTCAAATAGCAAAAAAATAATACTAATATAATAATATTATAAGAATTAAAAAGCTGATCTTAATTCAAAAATAAAATACCTCTTTGTCAAAAATACTTTCCAAGTAATTCCAAAATCCTGGTTCAGCATCTGACATCACAAACTCCTTGAACGGGAAGTACACTGCCTTCACATGATGCTCAACATGAGTAAAATCCTCCTCGCACAAGTGGCAATGATATGGATCTACATTATGATACTCAACTTCCGGTTGGTTGGAAACGTTATCAAACACTTGCTTATAGAAAGACTGAAAGTTGTCTTTAAAGTGAGTTTCCTTGGCAACATTTACATGCGCATTGAAAAGGCGTCGGTAATGTTCCGCCTTCGTTTTGTCTACAAGGACATTAGAGAGGTCCCCATTGATCAGCCCATCGGATTGATTGGGATTACTAAATGATTTGGCCAAGTCTTTCAGCTTCTCAGCGTCCGCATTTTTAAGATAGTTGTAAGCAGCGGTTAGTTTCTTGGCTAGGGCTTCCTTGCTGTGGCCAGCTTTATCTGGATGGCTTCCACGAATTTGGGAATGATATGCTTTTCGAACTTCTTCAGGTTCTGGGTCGTCCGAAGTCACGCCCAGAATTTTGAATGGATTGAATTTGAAATTCCATCCCTTGTTGTCATTCGGATCTGGTGGGTCTTCAGCAGACGCCATTATTGTAGCGTTCTGGAGTGTAGGACTAGAACTTACTAGTTTATAACTGGAGCAAAAAGAGCGGATACTGGAGAAATACTTGTACAAGGGGAAAAATACTACCTGTTGTCTGCCCTCACTGATGGAAGGCTGGAAAGAAAATGAATTTCTTCAAGTAGCGCAGCGCATAAAACGTAACGTAAAGAAAAAACGTTTTATCTTCTATAAAAACGAATACCAACGTTTTCAGCTAGATGGATATGGACACTATACAATACAAACATCTTGCTTCTTATCGCAGTGGAAAGTAAATTGGATGCCTTATTAGCATGATGAAGATTAGTCAATTAAACAAGCTGGCTCCCTGTATCATGTGCGTAATGCACTCAAATCACAGCACAACAACAATAAATCTCAAGCAACAAGCACTTTTTAATGCAGTTCGAGCTTTCATTATCCCACGGATGTGAATGAACAATTTACTCGTGTAGTTATAGTATAGTAAATCTGACTGAAAGGACTGAATAAATGTGAATGGTGGGTGGGGGAGATTGACTTGACAAAAACGATTTCATGTCATATAATGTGACACACTACTATATATGTAGTATGTATATAGGTTTTCAAATATTTTTTTTCGGAACCCATGTCATCTATTTACTATACTAGAACTATCTATAAGAACTATCTTCTTATCTTTACATTTACATCCTCGAAATTATGTTTGCATACACACGACAGAAATGCCAATCTGATGTGTCATTGTCATGCATGCAATGGAAACCAGTCTGCTTGGGGAAAGCAATACAACAAAAGAGCTAATTGCTGATCACTTACTCCCATGAAATTTGCTAGAAAAGATTAGGTATTTTTTCGAAATTTGAACTTGATACGGCAAAAATTTAGTTCGCAGAAATTTTTACTTTTCTACATTCTATGAATTTTGTCTGGACCGGAGCAGATACCCGTTTTGTTTGCAATTTGACATAAAACTTCATATATCCGATGTGTAGACGTTTGAGACAATTTGGCGTGACTCATAGTCATGCGTGCTTAGGATTTTGGTTGGCAACCAATGTAACTTTGAACTACTGAAAAAAAACAAGCGAAATCGACAGTACAAAGCATACTACATACTGCACTCTTGAATTGTTTCTTTTACTAGTACCAACACCAACCATCAACGACATCAACCAAGGTCGCCTTCACAAAAAAAATTCACATCTCACTCAGTTTACAGATTAGGTCTTACGCTTTGCAGTATACATACTATGTAGTGCAACCACATAACCAGTTAATTCCCTACGCAAAAATATGGATAGTTTTATGTTGTATGTAAAGAACAATCGAACTGCTTATTTATTTGTTCAATTGCAGCTTACGGCTTATGCTCTTTTTTTAGTTTAAAAAAATTAAATGCGCACAAACGCCGGCTACTATCATGGTTAGTTCCAAACTGTAAACTCATGTTTTCCTAATTTGTAATTGAAGTTTAATGATTTTTGGGGCACCATAAGAATCTGCGTGGTCACTTATGGTGATTATCTCAATTTGATGAAATCATCGATGAAAATTAATTTTTAATGATGATGTAATTCCTGTCATAGGACAACAAAAGTATGTATACACATCGGGCTGGGGTGTGTGATAAGAAGTGATGATCTCATCCAAAAGCCTGGATATGTAGTATAAAAATTAAAATGATCAACATCGTCAGTGCAATAACCTCCTATACAATAATACACATGCTATACCCTACTCCACTAACGGCAGATTGTAAGAACAAGTTAGATAAATACATACAGCATTTACAGCAACAGAAAGTGATGTCATTTCAGTCGTTACGTAATGCAAATATGAGTACATAGGCATATTCAACAATGTGAACATCTAACTGGAAAACATCTCTGGACACTGGAACGTAGATAACAAATGCGTTCACTCTCTTCCCCATACACATTTTTATTGATTTGATAAACATTACACTTACACTGGTAGATGCACATGGTAGATGTCAACAGTAAACCGAAAAATAGATGCACGTAAATAGTAGGCTTTGAAATCTTGAGTATGAAAGACATGCGTTGTTGTCATCAAAGTTATCGAAACGATAGATTCATACAAGGATTTCTATACACCTTTTAAATTAATTTCAATTGAAACCAAAGTTAAATATCTGATCAGACTCTAATAATTTGATATTGTGAGCCGCATTTATAATAGCATATTATTTTGGTGATCTGAGAACATACATAAATCTTGAGCAATGGATGTGGAACAGACAAAACTTCGACCAAGTCCTGAGAAAAAGGCTAGCCCGATCTCAAGAATATTTATGTTTTGGATAATTCCTTTTCTGAGACTGGGAGCAAAAAAGGATTTGAATTTAGATGACGTCTACCAAACTCTCCCTGAGGACTGCTCGACGAAACTTGGGCCATGGTTTGAAGAGTAAGTTTTTATCTATCTGACATGCGCAAAATAGCAAATATGCTTATGAAAATAAAATATAAATGATTGTTAAAAAGTATTCACCGTTTTTAAAGGAAATGGAATGAAGAGTTAACTCGAGCCAGCGTACAAGGCCAGCGGCCAAGACTGTGGAAAGTGATAATGAGAATAATATGGCTACAATATATTTTCATAGGATTGGGATTCGCTTTTGACGAGCTTGTCCTTAGGTTAGCTAATTTTAGCTATCATTAAAATAACAAAGCTATATAACATCAGATATTGGATTCATTTTATATTTATTTCATAGAACAATCCAGCCACTTGCGTTAAGGAATTTCATAAAAACCTTCAGCATTGAAAATCCTGAAGATCATCCAAATCTTCGAAGAGATCAGTATATTTATGCTTCTGTTCTTGTGCTTGTCACATTTTTTCATGCGATTTTGGTGCAAAATTTGGTTGCAGTTACCATTCATATGGGAATGAAAAACAAGCTTGGTGCTTCTTCACTGATTTATCGAAAAGTAAGTGAAACTTTAACAAGTTTCGAAAAAAAAAATCATTAAAAAAATATTAAATTGTTATTTTAAAATAGATTTTGCGACTCCGTAAATCTGATTCAGATAAAGCCAACGTTGGCAGGCTCTGCAATCTTTTATCCAGTGATGTAGGTCGTCTTGATGTCAACTTACATCTCCCCCACTTTTTCTACATTTCTCCCATTCAACTCACAGTCTACACATATTTACTGTACAATGAGCTTGGCGTCGCGTGTTTTGGCGGAGTTGGTTCCATTATTTTCATTTTACCAGTTCTCGTGCTACTCAGCAGATTTTTCATGTACTTCCGCGTGCGTATTGCAAAGAGAACGGATGAGCGGGGTCGCTTCCTCAACGAAATCATTGGAGGAGTTCGGCTTATTAAGATGTACGCTTGGGAAATGCCTTTCGCTTCTGTAATTTCTAAATTAAGAAGAAAAGAAATAAAGTTCATTCGTAGAAGTTTATACTTAAAGGGAATGTTTGCGTCTGTTCACACGATTTCCACAAAGCTGATACCGTTTTGTGCACTGATCTTGTACGTGGCTTTGGGAAATACGCTAACCGCCAGTACAGCTTTTTACACTATTTCCATTTTTAACATAATCCTTCAAGTGGTAATGCATAGGATTCCCAATTCAGCGTCACAGTTTGGTGAACTAATAGCATCAATAAATAGAATAGAAGTAATTAAAGTATTTTATAAATGATAATCATCCTTTCCCCAGCAATTGTCACATTTAAAATAACATGTTCGTATCTTTAGGATTTTTTGCTTTCCAAAGACAATGGCTCCAAGGAGAACTCCAAAAGTTACCATTTTAAGGACAACCTTGCTGAAAATGGAAAAGAGAATCTTGAAGAAAGTTACGATTATGAATTACCCAATTTCGAGCCAAGTATAATTATGCAAAATTACTCTGCAAGTTGGACAGAAGATCAACAGACGTTGAAAAATTTGAATGTGAATTTAAAAGGAAATAAACTAGTCATGGTGGTTGGTCATGTGGGTTCTGGAAAGGTATTTAGTTTATATAACATACATAATTCCGGAATATATGCACAAAACATTTTCCTTGGGTTTTCATAACTCTGATTTTTTAAACGTATTATTGTTAGTCATCGTTTTTGAACGCGATTCTCTCTGAGTTGCCTATCACATCCACTGACAATGTTTCAATCGATGATAGTGACCTAAGCTATTGCCGTGTTCATGGACGAAAATCTTACGCATCCCAAGAAGCATGGATTTTCCCAGCAACTGTACGTCAAAATATTCTATTCGGACTTGACATGGACGAAGAAAGATACCGGAAAGTTGTTAAATTATGCTGCTTAGCAGACGACTTGAAGCAGTTTCCACATGGGGATATGACACTTGTTGGCGAAAAGGGAGTGCGTTTAAGTGGTGGACAAAAGGCTCGAGTGAATTTAGCTCGAGCTATTTATCAAAAGGCTGATGTGTATTTGTTGGACGATCCCTTGTCGGCGGTGGACACGCGGGTCAGCAAGATGCTGTTTAATGAGTGCATAAAAGATCACTTGGATGGAAAGTTGAGGATTTTGGTGACACATCAACTGCAGTATTTGCCGATGGCGGATTATATAATAGTGCTCAACAGGGTGCGGTTCTTTGTTAAAACAGTTAATTAATTGTTAGAATATAACGGTTTCGTTGAATTCATTTTTGAAAACGTTTGTTTACTCACGAATTTGTAGGATGGAGGCATTTGGGGTCAGGGAACGTACGAACAGCTTGCCAATAGTGATATTGACTTCACCAGTTTAATAAGTGACGAATACATGAACGCTGACGTTCAAGACATTGATGAACTGCAGGACCGAGTCTCAGGAAAAGTCAATGGTCAACTTGGCAATGGAAATATTCGAAAAAGGGTGACAAGTAACTCACAAAATGACAACGAAAATAAAAAAAATGTGCTGACTGAAAGCGCTGCTCACAAGAAAACGCAAGAACAGAAAAATATCGGCTCTGTTGGCGTTGCAATGTACTTCCGGTATTTTCGGTCAGGAGGATCATATCTAACCATGATCTGTTTAGTGCTGGGATTTCTGGCGTGTCAGGTTTTGTTTAATTTTACGGACTATTGGCTGTCTGAATGGACAAATGCGATGGCAGATACAGATGATGATAGCTCTTCAAAGTTGACACGAGTTGGGAATATCACGGCGACTAATTGGAATAGCAGTGAACCAAGTGCTGTGATTACAAATAGTACGATTTTCTCTGATGGAGATGAAGACATCAAGCAAGATCAAGACTTCTACACTTATGTGTACTGTGGTCTCATGGCCGGTTTTATTTTTATCGCTGTGTTTCGATCACTGTTATTTTTTCGGTACTGTATGAAAATCAGTATTAATTTACATGACACCATGTTCGAAAGCATTGTGAGGGCACCAGTTAAGTTTTTCGATGATAATCCATCAGGTATGTAAATGTAATGAAATATGTAACAAAATTATGTACATTGTTTCACTTTACCCCAACAACATGATATTTATGGGCTTGATAGGAAGAATCATGAATCGTTTCACTAAGGATCTTAACTACATTGATGAGCATCTTCCGGTTGCATTTTATGACTATGTCGGTGCTCTTCTGATACTTTTTGGCATGTTGGCAATCAATATTTTAGCCAATTACTTCGTCGCAGTTCCGGCCGTGCTTTTGCTAGTGTATTTGTGGAAGCTAAGGTGGTTTTATATAAGCACTGCCAGGGATCTGAAACGGATTGAATCCCTGAGTAAGTGCAAAACTAATGACATAAATGGATATTTAATTAAACCATTAAAAAATTATTAAGTGCCAGAATGGTACTTTATAAGATCGATGGATGATAGGGGAGAAGTAGTCTGTCTGGTTGTCTGGTTGTCTGGTTGTCTGTCTGTTGGTCCTCTAGCGTCCAAACGCCTCGACCAATTGACTTGAAACTTGGTATACACATTCACATGGTCCATGGGAAGAACCCTATTGATTTTGGGCGAAATCGG
>JAQFZG010003119.1:0-14397 GCA_034695465.1 Entomobrya nicoleti | reverse complement strand
ATAGACACGCTACGTGCCTATATAGACACGTAGAGGCCATTTTTCACGTGTCTATATAGACACGTGGTACTGGACTGAACAAAGTTTACTGGTTTAAACCGACTTCAATTAAAAACTTGAAAGTGCGTCATTGCATTTTACATACATACCTATATAAATATCTTTTGTATCTTAATTATGTACTGTACTACCGAGCTATTATTATCACCTCGCACGATTTAATTTTGTGTCTTCTGTGAATTTAAATATCAATGAATCAGCATTTCAATTGAATTTTAATGAATGATAAATAACCATGTAATGTGCTTTTGATGCATGATTTTTCATACTGATCAAAAATGACTTGCATTTTATTTTGAAGAAATTGGAGTAACATCATCAAACATGCTTTTTCAGTGAAGCATAAATCTTTGATGGAGTAAGTTCAGCCATAAAACTTAAGTGCTTTAAAATATACAATGCCAATTAGACCAGATACTTTTTTATTGATAACATTGACCAGTGGAGCGTGTATAATAGTCGTAAGGCCGTAATTGATCGTAATAAAAACCAATATTCATTCTTAATAAAAATCCATCATCATTAAAGATCATTTTGGGAAATATGTAGGTTGGCATCATAATTGTCATCAATTGCCCCCTTGAAGCTTTATCATGTTCGTTGTGGTATCGGAAATTACGCGAGCTCACTTGGCGCGTTTGTTGTCGATGGAAAAGGAAAAAGGATATTACCACCACTTGTCCTAATAATCCTGGCAACCAGAAAAAGTATGGAGAAATTTTAGTGGAAGGGCGACCTCAAGGTCACGGTTTTTATTCGGCGGGGCCCTGGTCATCCACGGATACAACTAGTACAGTACTGTCTTCAGGAGCGGATACAGTGCAAAAGATAACTATGATGGCTCAAATGGGAATATTTGCTAATGCAATGATGGCACCTAACATTAATGTTACCTCGAGCGCTGCAAATGAAGATTCGACTAGTAGACCAAATGGACCATCTGTGTACGCAAATTTCCTGAATAGTGCATCATCACCAGAAAATGGATTTCAAGGGGATAATAGTTCTCATCTCGTTGGTTTACATGGTGCCACAGTTTGCATGAATTGTGAAGGGGCAGGATTTCTCAGTCCTCCAGCGGTACTTGCCCAGCCAGTGGGATATCATTTAGAGGGATCATCATCATCGGCGTCAGTGGATTCAGCAATGGACGCTTCAGATATGGACATGGATGCTGATGCAGATGCGGATATGATGATAATGTGCATGTGACAAAGGATTCGAAGAAAAATTCAATGTGTTTTCCGTTGAAAAAATAAAATGTGTATATATTTTGGTTTAAATAACAATCAAACCATATTTTCTATTTTTTACAATAAAAGTAGTGTATATAGTCGACCGACAGGTAACGAGGAAGCTCTTAAAATTATGAATAAAAAAATATTTATAACTTTTTTATATGGTAAATTTGTGTACAGACTAAAGAGAGAGGGCAAACAAAAATTTTCCTTTTTGGAAAAACCTGCTGCTACTAAAATTGACTGCCACATTTTTGTGTACCATTTCATGCATGCATATTTAATGAATAAAAATGCTGGGATTATAAGTCTAAAAGGTTTGACTCGCGGCAATAGTGTCCTTGATAAGTTCCTCGTATTCATTGTATGGAAGAGGATGCTCAATGAAATCATTTTCATTCAATGGGATTGTCATAGTCTTTGACTGTGCTTGAAAATTTGGGGAGATGGAAGGTTCCACGGAATCAGGAACTGATGATGGTTGAGGGAGTTGAAGTTGTTGTGGTGAAGGAGATGGTGAGTTTTGAATTTGGAAATTTTGTTGAATGTAGGGAAAATCGGAAGGTGTGGGTGGTGCTGCCATAATTTGAGGAACAAAACGAGACTCTGAGGTATCCATGGAATCTTCGTCATCATCATTGTCAGAGGATTGAGGGGCAAAATTAATATTATTATTTGCTTTCTTTCCCCTGCTAGTTTCCAACGACTTGACGGTATCAATCAGAGACCTTTCCAGGGCGGAGTCTGGAGTGATCTTGTCCAAAACCATGTTTCTGGCATATGGGGAATTACGATTAAATTTGAATGTTATACTGCGGCCGCCTCCTCTTCCTCCTCGTCCTCTTGATTTAGAATGCATGGCACTTTCAAGGTAAGACAATCCAGGAGGTGGTGGAGGACCACTACTGGGACCCAGGCTGGGACCACTGGGGTAGTAAGATGGAAGTGGAACTCCTCTGCTGTGGTCTTGTTCTTTAATAATTTTGTTATAAAGTTTACGAGCGCGGTTAAGAAAATCTGGTCCCATAATGTGATCAAGGTGATGGGGGAAACCGGAAGTGGATCCATAAATTCCATTTGATGCCAGGGATGATTGTAAATAACCAGGATAAGGATACATGCTAGCCCCACTGAATCCGGGAACTGCTTCCTTCTCTAATTTGTGAACAACTTCAGTAAAGAGATCTAAAGCTTCTCTGTAGGTATCCATGCTTGTACTTGAACTAGGTATGGGACCTACTGGCACTGGGGGAAAACGAGAATATGGGTGATGATAAGGTGATGAAGGAGGTGGTGGTGGTGGAGGATAAGATGGACTACCGAATGTTGGTATTGGGGGAGAAGATGAGGTGGTAACAGATGTCGACACTGGAGGTGGACTTCTTTGAAAGTATGCAGGTGGTGCTGAATACATCGAGCTAGATACAGTATAAGGAGAATGGCCTCGATAAGGAGGACCTCGGGGACGTTGCTTATCACCGACATAATAATATCCAGAGTATTTTGAAGGTGGCATGGATGCAGCAGGGGAATTTACGTATGAAGGTCCTGCAAGAACGAAAAAAAATCATTGATAGCTTTGTTCATTTTTTCTTCGGAATAATTTTGATTATTTTCTTACCACCAAGCATGCTTGAATAATGCAACGGATGGGCCTTGATTGTCTCCACAATTCTACCCCCACCAATTAAATTGGCAGCATTACCGGGTAGTCCGGGTAGTGATGGCATAAATTGATAAGAATACTGTCTGTAAGGATCACTTAGCATGTTTGGATACTGATAAGGATGATGATACCCCATCTGAGCGAATCCACTTTTCGCCATTGCCGTCACAAAAAGCAGGATCACTACATACTTGTTTTTAATACCTATTCGTTCTCCTCCATAAAATGTCCTTCTCTCTGATTTATTTTCACCCTTCATTTTGTTATCCACTGCCTAATTTCAATTTCAACAGTTTAACTGATACCGTATAAAACGGACCACACACAAACAAAAATGTAAAAATCAAACCAGAAATGATTTGTGTGCTTACATATCACTTTAAAATGACAAGAAATTAAATAAGTGATGAATATTCAGTAGTATTAAAACATTAAAATCAATTTGTACCAGAAGTGTGCTCACTAATTCACTGTATTATTATCGATGATGGTGTTTAACAGCCAAAAATCAATCAATGATCAGTGACTCTGTAATTTTTTCAACTTTATGGTTGTACAGCCTTCAACAAAACTACCAAAAGCTTGTGAATGTGAACAAAGTCATGTCGAATCTGCAATGGTCACTGGTCAGTTTACTCTATCAGTCAGTCTCTCTATCAAAAGTGGACTTCAGCGAAGGTAACCACTTTTGTACAAAATTCTTTCAAAATACAACTTTTTTTCACACTTTTAGTTTCGTTAAAAATTGAAATTCATACAATTTGCCTTACAGTTTACTTTGTTTGATCATAAAAATGATCATTAAAACAACTACTGCATTAAATCAAATGCATACGCATTCAAAAAAACTTGACAATTGCACACAAAAAGAAGAAGGAAAGCTTCCTCCTCTCTTCACCTTTTACCTTCGTTTAAAGTCTACAAAAGAGATGCCTATAGACAAGTCCTATGAACACCGGCCAAGTCAAGTTAGTCAAGATAAAGAAGAAGTGCGTGTTTGTGTCATGTCGCTGATTAACTATATTGCATTGCCACCAATTCAACAATGAACAAACAAGTTACCGAGACGCACGCACACAATAGACCTACGAAATTCAACCAATTCAAAAATGGCAATTTATGTGCATACTTGTATTGTATACCTGTTCAGCTCACTAGCCATCACTCCAATGCAATAGCTAATATTATAGAGTAGTTTGGATTTGAGCTCTATTGTCTATAAACTATAAACCCTTTCATCTTTCTAAAATATTTAAAATACCAAAGGGGCCGTTCATTATATAAAAATTTCACATAAAATTATAAGCAAACATATCAGTAAGATGATATACCTTTTACCATTTTAATTAATGACGGCTCCCGTAAAGGAATAAATGTATGGCTTTTCTGATGCAAATTTAATTTTTGCCCGTCTTGTCGATTGTTTGATGCCACAAACAGCTCAGTGTAATCAATCCTATGGCTAATTTGCATCCCTGCTTTTTTCTTCCTTACTCTTTTGATTTACAGTCATTAATTAAAATTACTATGCATAGTTTGCTAACTGAATTCTTCAAATTGCTTATACTAACAATAACAACTCATCTTGACTAATTGTTGAGTAGATTTCAAGTATTTTTTTCTCTAAAAAATTGTGAATGAGCTTTAAAGCTTGTTACATTTATGTTCATAATGAGGAGAAAAAAGGCAAGCGAAGTAGGAAAAGAGGTATTCAAGTTTTCATCAGGAGGAGTATGTCTGACTTGACTTGAGTATCAGATAGGAAGAGAAGATGCCTTCAAGTTTCATCAAGTTAAAATCATTCAAAAAGGCTTCTATCACACTGACTGTATCATTATCATACATAAAAGTTTTGTCATTTTTATGTATTCATCTCCCTGATAAATTACAATACTAAGCATAATAGCAATTTGATGTAACAAAAAAAACAACAAGATGGGGAGAAAAAATACTTCATAAGGTGATGTCAACTTCTATTTTAATCAAGTAATTATTATCTTTTAGTCGTGTTCGTGTCGATTTTTATCAAAAAATAGGAAGCTCCCAAATTTCGTGAGTAAAAAGATCCCTGTATTTTATTTTAGGTTTGGTGGGAAAAAAAATTCTTGATTGAAATCACGTATACATATTTTGAATCTCGTCATGATGATGAGTTCAGAAAAAATTTAAATATTTAAAAAGATGGGAGACAACTTTGATTTATGCGTGAAATGGTTGATGGCTTCCCCAGACGCAAAAGTGGCATTGCCCAGTACAAGTACAGTGTGCAGAGGAGCGGAAGAAGAAGAAAAAAGATAAATGCTTTGGGAGATAGATGATGATGATGCGTTTAGTTTGATGATGTGATGATGATGAAGACAGGAATTAGGGATGTAGTAGGAAGTGGGGATTACATTCTTGGCAAAAATAATCTATTGTTGTATAATTTTTGGGGTAATGTGAATACATGTTTTTAAAAATATCTTTTGTAAAAAGCACTTCCCTAACTTTTTTAGACCATGTAAGGCTATCTTTATGATTATTATTATGTTTTAGCGCCATTGTTAACTTGCTAAATAGACAAAGATGGAATATTAGGAAATGTTCTGTTTGATGTAAATAACTGGGTATCTCCCTTACCATCATCGTGTTATGCACAAAACAATGAAAATGTTTTTGAAATAACAATTTCAGTAATGTTAATTATCTGTGAAAATATATGCCTCTTTGCTTAAAGCACGAAGTCAAAAAGTAATAATTTATTAGCTTGTTTTGAAAACCTACATTATTTGAAGAAAAAAACATTTCCTTAAAACTACGCATCATCATATCATCATCATCGTCAGTGAAAACAAAGCAAGAAAAGTGTGAAGTAAAAACATGACAAGATATTTTTCTAGTTATTAAATTAAGCCATGTCGAAATTTGCATTTATGTTTAGTTTAATCAGGAAATCTTGAAAAAGGCAAGGAATAGGGAACCAACACCTTTTAAAAATACTCGGCTTATGCTATATGCTGACTGTCAGAAAACTAACAACTTTGATTTGAAGTAAGCAATCAACAGTGGAAAATAATTTGAAATGTAATCTTCATTGTTTTTTTTCTACTGTAAATTATTCATGTGTTTATTCTAACCAAATGTAATTTGTAATTGAAGCCATTTCATTTTTTTTACAAAATCGAGAAGTCTACGCACGAATTATTTTCATAAAGTCAACAATATTATTGGGCTAGCATGTCAAAAGAAAATATTGAAGAAAATCAAGATTTTTATTTTCTTGAAAAGTTTTACCAGAAAAATTAGCATAATGCCTTCATCAAGGAAATAATGCTTGATTAGCAGGTAAAAAAAAGTTGGTAGCTAATACAAACAATTCTATTATCTTTTTTTTCTGATAATGGGTAAAATATGTATACACACTTTAAATTGATATTCATATCGTTAACGTAGTTTGACGACTAGAAAACATGCATGTAGACAGTTTGACGAATGCCGAAAAGAGTTACACCGGTGCAGCGGCAGGGATTCTGCCTTGCCTACTCCACACAGTGGTTATCATGATGATGATCCCTCATTTTTATAAAAATTCTTGATTTTTTAAAAATAATGCACAAAAATTAATACGCCAAACCAAATGTAGCAAAATGAGCTTAAATTCAGAAAACTTTCTGTCTTTAAATTCGAAGTACATTTTTAATAGTTTATTTAGAAAAAACTAGTAGTTTTAACAGTTTTAAACGACATTTAAGTATGCAATTATATTTTGACAGTAATTTGCGAAACTTTTTGGCACTTCGCTCGCAAAACTTGCGACGGTTTTTTTTATCAATGATGAAAATGCAGAAAACTTTACTCATCAAAATTATCTAGAAAACTATAAGCACAACAAATTTTTAAGTGTGGGGGACAAGACTGTATAATTTTCATAAAGACACTTTTGTTTTTGTTAATTACTGCTTTATCAACAGTAAAAATGCAGTAGATAAAATTATTTCTTGTTAACGCGATAAGATTTAGCGTTTTCACACATTAGCACATTTATTTGTTACTTTCGCTCTTTAGAAAAAACTACAAAACTAAAATTTGTCTAATCTACTGCTCAAAAAGAACACGAAATGTACATTTGTAATGTTATCTCTCTGCATTTTGCAATTTTCCTTATAGTTTAGTTCAAATACACCGGATGATTGACTAAGGTAGTAATTTTAATGCACCTAAATGCATTGTGTGACGTATGACATGACAGTTTGCTAGAATAGTGAATAGAAACAATAGTTGTGAATTTCGCAAATTCGTTAAATAGTAAAAAGTGGATGGAAGGTGGAAAGGATTTCAGCTGTGCATGTGCACAGTGCACAAAACTTTAAAACACGCTTGCTACTTCATTAAAAATCATAAAACTCATGCACAAACTCATCTCATGAACTTTTCCCCTTTTTTACTGCCAAAATTGTATGGCAAGGTCAAAATGGCACATCAAAGGTCGCCTGTACCTTTCATTTTAAATTGAAGATAAATTGCTGCGTTTCAAGTACCTTTTGTGTTTGTGCAACGTGCAACACGACGTCGCAATGCATTGGGAATTAAAATTGAACAAGTTAACTAATGAACTAGAAATTGGCATCTAAAAAAATCTACTGCACATTTCTAGTCGGCATTGCACTGACTTCTTGATAGTGACAAGGCTACACAACACACTCGCATCTTCGCATCTTCTTGAATCATAAAGCACATTACATTGTGCACTGAAAAGAAAAATGTATTTTATTCTTAAGAGCAATTCGTCATTATCAAATCTTGTTGGCTAAATGGTTAGATGTTATCCGTTTTTGGTGAGTGAAGTGGTGGTATAGACGTCACTTGAAAAGGTGGGGATGGATGATATTGCTATCGGCTATATAATCCTCTAGTTTTTAGCTGGTCTAGTACAATTTTTAAATTGTGAAAGTTTTGTAATGCAGTTGGTTTTGTTGGCTTTAGTGGGTTACTACTATGTAATTTATTATGATGATGGTTTGGTGGTGGTGGTTGTTGGATGAATATGGTGAGATGTGATGTGACGGTGATGATGATGATCATGACATGACTTGTAGAAATAAGAGAACCAGAATGAATGACTGATTACTTGTGTGGCTTACTTGACTTTGACTGGGATTGTTTTAGATAAATGTATTACAAGGAAAGCCAGTCGGTTGATTTTAAAATGGCAAGTTTTAGAAATTCTTTTAAATATATTATTATTTAAGTGGTCGGTGCCATTTTCTAAAAGTGTGAATTGAAAATATACGTGTAGTTTTTTATTGCTAGACTAATTATTCGATCATTCTAAATGCACAAGACACAGTTGATCATTATATCTAATTAAATCACAATAAAATAAAATAACCAGGTATAGTTTCATAACATGTACAGACAATCGTTTAAAAAAATGCTAATTGGTAGTTTTTCACATAAAAATAAAAAAAGTCACTTTTTCCTTTTCTTGCTTTTGCTAAAGCTGCGCAAGGAACCTGCTTCTTTGTCTTTCATTTTTTTCATCGTCTCCTGAAAACGGTCGGTGGTCATTCCTCGAGTTAATACAGTAGTTCTTGAAGAGGGTTTAGATTTTTCAGGAATTAATTCTTTGTCTCTTTTTGTACGAGATTTTTTATCATGTCTTGACAAAGAAGTAGCTATCCCTTTCACTTTGCTCTCTTTTTGGCTAAGATTGCTTCTACTTTTGGCAACTTCACTTTTGCTTCTGCTTTTAACAAGTTCACCACTTTGGCTTTTGACAACTTCATTTTTGCTCCAGCTTTTAACAAGTTCGCCAGTTTTGCTTCTGCTTTTAACAAGTTCACCACTTTTGCTCCTGCTTTTAACAATTTCACCACTTTTGCTTTTGACCACATCACTTTTACATGCTGTACAAGGCAGTGTATCAGCTACACTTTTAGGATGAAAAGTATTCCTACTTTCTGAAATGGTCACATTCTTGTCTTTCAGTTTACGTTTCAATGCTGACAAGGGTTGTTTGGGTTTATCTAATAATTTCCTTCTTGATGGCGATTTTGACGACTTGGTACTTTCAGTGCTGGAGCCTGGCTGAAAATGCCTCAGTTTTCTTTTCTGCTCTGCCAACTTGGCCACAAGAGATTTGGATTTGTGCAAAAGGTTACCAAGTCGTAAATGGGGATGTCTAGCGAAATGCCGTTTTTTCCCACTACTTTCTTGAGAAGAATCACTGACATCACCTCGACCTGGCTGATCCCCATCACCACGAGGAAAGGCTGGAGGTGGCATCGATCTGTCACCATTCTGGCCTTGCTTACCAGGTTGCTGGGATGACGATGATGCCGGATTACTTGAATTTTCATCCTGAGATTCTTCCCCTGCTTGCCTGGCAAGACGTCTTCTTGCTTCCTCCTCCTCCTCTTTATGCTGCTTTCGTTGATTCCGAAGCGTAGTTTGGCAGTACTCACGACGCCGGTATTCAGGCGGATCGGGTATCATTGGCTGTATATATGCATATTTGTCCATATCCAAGCGCCCCGGCTCGGGAAGGGTAATGGCTGACGAAGAAGGCCTTATAACTGGATTTAGACTTTCCTCTTCAGTACTTTCGATAAGTTCTTTGACGCTTCTTTCTGCCCTATTTAAAGAAGAAAACGCTTGAAATTCTAATGAAATGATAGCAACTAAAAACATTGAAGGAATATTTCACAAAAATGTTTTTTGAATGTGACTGGCTGTACCTGTTTACCTAAAATCTTGGTCGCTACTGTATCCACCATCATTGCCAACCTCTTCACTAAACTCTACTCGCCGATAAGACCTTGAATTTTCTTGTCCTGAGGTATCGCTGTCAAACTCACTAGTGGTTTCACCAGTTAACTTCCTTTTTTCGTCATACATATTCTTCTCCTCTCCATCTTCACCTTCTCCACAACAGGGCACGCATCTTAAAAGCCTTCCCAAACATGAACGAGGGCAACAACAGCAAATTAACATCCACAGCAATAAGAGAATTCCCAGGACACCCCCAACAATCATAGTCATAAACCGATTCTCAGCAAAGAAGTCCAACCAACCGGCTTGATTCTCAGGGATACACTCGGCTTGGCTCAAGGATCCTACTTTTCTTGTGGTATGGTCTGAGGGACAGTGGAAACAAGCTGAGGAGCCAGGATTAGGTTGGAAAAATCCTTTGGTACAAGGGAAGCATTCTGCTGGGCCTGTTGGACTATAGGTTCCTGGAGCACAGGGAACTAAATCAAAAAATATCTTTTTAATTGTGAAGAACTGTTTAATTTTTATTTTTGGGATTTTCTTCACAATAGCTTAACTTACAGCAAAGTGAGTACGTTAAAAAGAATCCCGGGGGACACGCATCTGCGAGGTCTTCATCATGCGAGCTTGGCACCGGCCTGTACACTGAAGTTGGTCCCTCGATCGACCGAACTTCAACTGTTTAAAAATAATCAATCATGTCATGACTTCTAAAAACAAGTTGAATTTTTTTCAAAGTTCTTTTTATCCGTAGAATGAAAAGCACACTTACTGTTCCTATAAAACATCTTTAATATGGACTTGGAAGTAACATTTAGCACTTTAGCGTGTATCCTCTTCTGACATTCCATATTACAATTGTCATGATCTCGACTCCATTTATCTAATAATTCCTCAAATCCTAACGTGGATATTGCTACCGTTAACTGTACATACTTTTCCTGGGCACCACCAGTTTCCCCAACATTGACACATGTCAGACTGACATTCCTCACCGGACAAAAATGACAAACGTACCGATGCACCCAGTCCGGCACATGCTGTTGTATAACAACTAGCTCCTTATGCCGACACATATCCGTAGAAAATGTCATTCCAAACCTAAGCCAAAATGTGGAACCCGCGATAACATCCAACTGACTTAGATATGACGTCGTTCTTTTATCCCCACCATTATCACCTTGATTGGTCACTGTACAATTGTAAATTGAAGTGTCTGCCAACCGGACCCTGTGAAATGATAGGTCTCCTGTATTCTTGTCGACGCTTGATAACGGCGCCGTGATTTCCATACCATTCACATGTTTCCACTGAAAAGTACTAGACTCCCCGACAACTTCCTCTTGAACGCCCACCTCCCTATCATCATGACTTGCGTAACATTTCAATATCACGTGAGTTCCAAGAGGTGCATAGTGATGTCTTCCTTTTCGGGGCAGTTGGGGAATAATCTTATTCCATTTTTCATTCGTTGGATATCCCAATGAAACTTGGCGTTTGACTCTTCTGTGAACATATTTTCTCCTGGTAAACTTTTTCCTACTGTCTTGGTATGGAATTTGAACGTTGTCTGACATTAGGATGTCAAGATGTTTTGGCAGTTTATAGTACTTGTAACACTGGAACGCCTCTGTTCTCGCTATGATCACCTGAAGCGCTTGGGCCTTCATTGTTGGGCCGATGGCCAAGGCGTCGTTAAAATAACTGACAAATTGAAGCGAGCTACAAATACAATCGGTTTGTTTTTCGGGGTCTGGATCGGCCGGACACATTTCCATTGTAATACTGGCGTGCGTCAAACTTAAAAGTAGGGGAAAGGTTAAAATTATTTTTACAAGCCTTGCCATGACAGGTCAAGTTATAAGGGGGAAAAATACGAACGCAATGATAATTTAAAGTTGTCAATTTTGTTTCACTTGATTTCATTTTATTTTCAATTTTTTTTAAACATTGTGAATTATATTTTGCAAATTAATATTGTAATGCAACAGAGTTCCCATGTAAGTCGAATAAGTGTTCTACCAAAGTATCCACAAACTCCCTAATAAAATGTCTTCTTACATATCTCATAATTTGGACAAGCTACATCCTCCTTTATTCTCCAACGAGCCCCGGCCTCCTTCCTCGAAATCAAGTCCTTTCATCGGTTTAATAGATGCACCAACAGTTTCCGTTAAAATGCGAATCTCAGTCGTAAAAATAAACATGACACATGATTTCGATTTTTAAATGTAGGGACTCAATGAAAACAGTTCAGAATGCAAAAATGAAGGATTTTAGACAATCTATTATCAAAGTGATACGTTCAGGAATGCCGAGATAGGGATCTTGAGAAATTGGCTTGTAGTACCACAACCAAGTATGAAGACAACGTTTAGAATGCCTATACAAAAAAGTAGAATAAAAACACAACTTTTAAAACAATGAACTTGCATGTGTGAAAATAAATTCGAATTTATATATTTCACAAATGTATTGAGAATGGGACTTCCTTTACCTGTTTATCTAAACTAGGATCATATCAGTGTACTACTTATCTATAACCAACATCATAATCATCATCGCTTCGATACGGCCTTGAATTCCCCCGATCACTGTCAAACTCACTACCACTATTAATTAGTCTCCTCCTGTCGTCAGGAATCTGCTTCGTACTCCCCCCATCCTGAACCTCTGCACAACATGCCGCACAGGTTAAAATCTTTCCCAAACATGAACGAGGCCAGCAGCAGCAAATTAGAACCCAAAGAAATATGATGACACCAGCCACACATCCTCCAATGATAGTGATAAGTAGATATTCAGAAAAGAAGTCAGATACGTTATCCATCCATTCGGCTGGAGCTTCAAGAATGCAATCAGCTTGGGTCTGGGATCCTATTCTTCTTGTGGTTTTACCTTCGGGACAATTAAAACAAGCTGAGGAACCGGGATTTGGTTGAAATGCGCCTTTCACACATGGAAAACATTCTGCTGGGCCGGTTGGACTGTATGATCCTGGGGCACAGGGAACTGAATCCAAGAAAAAATATTATAAATATTTGAGAACCACAATTTTTTCATCCTTAATAAAACAGTACAGTTAACTTACAACAAAGTGAGTAGCTTAAAAAGAATCCTGGCGGACATGCGTTTACAAGTTCTTCATCACGGGAGTTTGGCACCGGTTTGTACACTGAATTCGGTGCACCAATCGACAGAACTTCAACTGTTGGTAATTAATAAATCACGGATTAAAAAATATATAACATTTACTTAACTGCATATTTTACTTTAAAAATTAAAACAAACTTACTTCGCAAACTAAACAACTTGAACAATGATTTTGAAGTTTCACTCAACACTTTAGCGTGTATCCTTTTCTGACACTCCATATTACAATTACCATGATTATGACTCCAGCTTGTCAACGTTTCTTCAAATCCCAAAACAGATATTGATAACCTTAACTGCACAAACTTTTCATCTTCCCCCGTTCTTGTTCCTCCAAAATTTGTACATGTCAGACTGACATTCATCACCGGACAAAAATGACAAACGTACCGATGCACCCAGTCGTGAACCTTCTGTTGTAAAACAACTAGTTCCTTATGCTGACACATGCCCGACTCAAATGTCATTCCAAATCTAAGCCAATACGTAGGTCCAGCGATAACATCCAACTGACTTAAATAGGACATCTGCTTTTTATTCTCTTCAAACTCAGCATCATTGGTCATTGTACAATTGTATATTGAAGTGTCTTCCAAACGGACTCTTTGGAATATCAACTCTCCTGTCTTCTGATCAATGGATGTGTATGGTGCCGTAATTTCCATACCATTGTCGTGTTTCCAATCATAAGTAAACTTTTCCCCGAAAACTTCATCTTGAACACCAACCTCTCTATCATTACTGGTCTTGCATTTGAGTGCCACTTCTGATCCAATAGGAGAATAGTAATGGCTGCTATCTTTGGGCAGTTGGGGAATTATTATATCCCACTTCTTTTCCGTTGGCACACCCAATGAAACTTGTCGTCTGACTCTGTGGACCATTTTTTGCATCTTCCTATTTCCTTTTTTTCCGTAATGTCGTCTTTTTCTCCTATTTCCCTGGTGCGGAACTGGAACGCTGTCTGGGATTACGACTTCAAGATATTCTGGTAAAAGCATGTAGTCCTTACACTTGTACTGCGCTGTTCTATTGAGGAGTATCTCATTCGCAAAGGGTTTCTGGACTGGAAGGACATATAAGATTTCTTGAAAATACTCCCCAAACGTTACAGGATAACAAACACAGTCTTCTCGGGCTCCGTTGTCTTCAGAAGGCGGGCACATGGCCAGACTTTGAAAATTCTTTCGAATATTTCATGATCCACGACATATAATGAATTTTGGAGAGAAAAAATGAAGTTATAATTTAATTTGAGATAATTGTTAAAATTCTCTATTTGCGTTGTTTTTAATCGCCAATTATACCAAAATATCTTGATTTTGTGCACGTGCCAAGCCCAAAAGAAAGTGAAGGGCAATGACAATTTCTAGAGATCGGGCCATGACAGGTCAGGGTTTTGGAGAACAACAACACTTCCAGAATGCAAATTCAATTTTAATTATTTTATTTTTAGTAGTTTTTTTATATATTAAAGTTAATGTCAACATTGCTATTTAGAAAGTTCCCATGTAATTTAAATCAGTATGC
>JAQFZG010003118.1:0-14399 GCA_034695465.1 Entomobrya nicoleti | reverse complement strand
TACGATAGTCTACCTCCACCTTCTCCTCTCTCTATCTCTCTTTGTCCTTCTAACTTCTACCTTTCTTGCAATAATAATATTACCACATTGTAAATTCCTCTTGTTGATAATTTGTTAGTTTAATTTTAATGATTGTCTTTGTAGTCTACTAACTTGGTTAATAATGTGAGCAAAAAAAATTGTGGAATTACTTTACCATTTTCGGGTTGGCTGGTTGTTGGTTGTTGTAAAGTGAAGACAATCAAAAAGGTTGAAAATGAATTGCTGAAAATTGAGAAGGTTATTTTTTGGGAGATGAAATGGGTGACGGAAACAGACAGACAAGAATAGACGAATAACGAAGGAGGACAATGATCCAGACCAAAACAAGTAAAAAAGAATTTAAGCAATACGACAACAATATCATTTCAGGTGTAGCATTTATTATATAGGTTGTTTGAAAATTTAAAAAAAATTAAGTGTAGCAGATGAAGATATTAAGGGCAATTATAACATCACACTTTGTAGGCTTTTAGTTTTGATGAGGATGATACTGGTCAAGGTTAGCGACCTTTCATACCTCGTACAATATATGGAAGTACAAGACAACTGAAAAAGTCTGATTTATGAAATTGTCATAAAAATTGAAGCAACCAATTTAGGAATGGTCTATTTAAATAGCTATTTGTAGTAGGACACAAGGCCAGCTAGTTTTTGGTCTAGGATATGCTTATCTGTTTTAATTTCTTGTGAGTCAACAATATTATCAATGTCTTAAGCGCACAAGGTACACAAGAAGTGTTTCAGTGAAATCTCACGATGCAATAAATACAAATAAAAAATATATCCTTGATATGCCTGAAAAACTCTACACCATCGCCTTATTGTTAAGTGTCATGTGACATAAATGTTTTGTCTGTGTGTTGCGTGTTTTTGAATACTGGTGATCTCATACCAGTTAATAAAAAGTTGTCTTTGTAGTTTGTAAAAACTTACAGTGTTAAAATAGACTTTGTCCGGTACAACGTGTAAATGACAGTTTTGGTAATTGAAAAGAGGCTTCCAAACATCATCATATCGCCTTAGTTCTGATTGGATTTATAGACGTTGGTTTTGGATGAATAAATCAGCAATAACTTAACTTCTGTGTGTATTGAACAAAGCAACTACATGAATGCAAAGCTGAATGGGCGGTGGAGGAGGAGGACATCACAGCACCATTTTGGACAAGAGGATAGTGACAAACTGCAAGCGTGTGAATTTAATTTTAGTATAAATTGTGGGGAAAGTTATGGGGGAGGTGTTTGATGGGAAAACGGCTCAGGATGGTCGAAAAAACTTTATTGAACAAACCCAGTCTGCTCGGAAGAAACGGGCTGAAGTCATGCAGCGTCAGGAGGCTGCTGTAGTCATTATTCGATTTTTGAGAAGGCTTGTCCTTCGAAAGAAATCGAGAGAAAGAGCCAAGTACGTTATGGTTTTATCCTAAAGTTAAATTTATTTATTTTTTAATTTTGAAATTTGAATGTTAACTATTTAACTGTCATGGTATTAGGGCTGAATTTTTGACGTTGATGAAGACATTTAACTCGAGCGAAGGTGATGGCAAGATAAAATGTCTGGTCTTTTATGAGAAGGCGTATAGACTGATGAGAAGAACCTGGTTTGTTGATTTTGAATGTCTGGAACAAATTTGCAGGTATGTGTGTCCATAAGACTATTCTAGCTTTATCAAGATTGGTGTCAATAAAATAATGAGTGATTGTACATTGATAATTTAAAACAGGTATATAAATTGGAGTGCTACTCAAAATGATGGGCAATATTGCTACTTGTCAATTGGGATGATGAAGGATAAGGCAGTGAGATGGCTACAGCATTTGAAAGATGTTCTTCTAAACTGTTTGAAATGGGTATGAAAAGAACACGAACACAGTATAATATATTGATATTTAGTTATAGCACCGAATATAACGTTTTTTGTTTTGTTTTTTTAGTTAAAAGAGTTGCGCCCAGTCTTGGTTATCGATGTAAACAGAATGGCTCTAGTCCTAACAACAGTAGTCTTCCTTACGTCAATTGAGAAATGGCCTATTCTCAATGAAGACAAATATAAAATGCTACGGGCTCCAATGAAGCGTTTTACACAAAATTTGATAGTGTGCTTGAAAGGTGGAGGATTCCTGAAAACAATTAATGATCTCTTGGAGCAAGCATTTGCTCGTCCTGGACAAGTAAGTTATGTTTATTCGTATTGTTTCTTATGCAGTTCAGCTTTTCTGCAAAAATCACATTAAAACATTTGTGTAATTTTGAAGCTCCCGTTGAAAAGATCTTGTCTTTGGGCCATGGCAAAATTAGTCAATCTCACCTACCAAAATTCTGAATCGGACGCAATAGAATGGCAAGGCTTGAAAGAGATGATTCTGAAAATTTTTGTCGTTCCTGGATACATCAATTACTTGCATGCCATGTGCCCTGAGGCCTTAGATATAGTTAATTTTCCGGAAATGGTGCGATGTGCGGCGGAGGAGAATTTATCAGAACAAGTCAATGCAAATGATGCACTCTGTATTCTCGCGAATTTTGTACAACTGGGAGAATATAGTGGTCAGCTAAATGAAGTCTTCTATCCTCATTTTGCGGTAAGGTTCCTACTTTTATTATTATATATTTTATCCTACTCTACAATCCAGTGATTTTCGTATGAAAATATGTCTTATTGTCATTTTCATAGAAACTTATCAACAACCTTTTATGGAACAACTGTTTAAAAAAGATCGAAGGGTCAACCACAAGAAATTGGCATCCTATCTTAGGTTGGATTGACTGCCCTGTCAGAGAATCTGTGATACAAAAGCAGTCTATTTTAAACGAGCAACTAGCCTTTCTCTGGGGACTAGCTTATCAGGAGGCTGTATTTTTTCCACTGTACACATTTCTGGCAAATTGTGCTACTAACTCCCCGGCTGAACCTTCAAGCAAAACTTCCTCACAAACGCAGTTACATCAGCAGCAACCGCAAATACAACAGCAACCACAGAGCTCCAGCTCGGCATCCTTGCATTCCTCGGCGTCTAGTTCATCCTCTAGTTCTTCCAAATCAGGTTCGACACTCAAGTCAAGTCTTGTAAAGGCCTTCCGAAAGGCGCTGTTCTTAGATGGAATGCAAGGTAATAGTGGCGCTACCATTAGGCTTACTGCCGAAATTACAGTTCTTGTGTCGGAAGCGTGTAAACTTTATTATAACATCTGTACATCGTTTTCGCTGTAAGTATACAATATCTCATTGTATCATTCCAAATTATCGTTCAAAATTCATATTAACATTTTTCCAAATTCAAATTTTTATTATTTTTTCCAGATGTAAGTTGGATTTTCTCACGGGAATTTGCTTCAAGCAATCATCTAAACTATTGATAGCCTTGTGGCAGTTCCTGAAACTTACTGGAGTTGGGATAAAAGACTCTGCCGTGAAATCCTGGGCTGAATTATTACTTAACAATATAGAACCAGTTCAAGAACATTTGTTGGTGCTTTCCACTGATGCGATGAATCACTATATAACGTAAGCTACAAAAATGGGGTAAAATCTTACCTTCAATTAAAATGGAGATGTATTTAACTTGTGTTTTGATTATAGGATTTTGGACGACCACGAGTTTTACGAGGCCCAGCCAGTTTTTCGTATTGATGAACTACGACAGGTATCCGGCTTCCTTAATCAGTTATGCTATCGGTTGATAACCCACTCCAATTACCACATGATCAAAGATTCAATTTGGGGGTCACTGAAAACATTACTGATAGCACTTTATCGGAGGGACTGCAGAAAGCGTTACTGTCCAGAAGACCATTGGTTGGTTGAAAACGCCAAAATGAATCAACTTATTGTTGACATTGAGAAGGGACGTAAGCATGCAAAGGTAAGTAAACAAAAAATAGTTTAATGGGGGAAGATAGCGGAGCTTACCACAATGATATTTTAAAATGTGCATGTTTTTACATTCAGCGGGTGCTATATGATATGCCACATGTGCTACGGGAGGATCACAGAGTGATTCTGTTTCGAAAATGGGCAGCATCCGAGAAGACTTTAAACGGTGGTAGCTCATCTAGTTCATCTTTAGAGGACATACCATCGGCTTCAACTTTAATCACCATTCATAGAAGCAGAATCGTCGAAGACGGATATGCTCAGTTGGCTACATTATCCTCAAGTGCGCTAAAGGGAACAATCAGAGTACGATTTCAAAATGAGTTTGGACTTGATGAGGCTGGAATTGACCAAGACGGAGTTTTTAAAGGTTTGTCACTCAGAAAACGTTTATGTTCATAAGCCCAATGAAAGTATTTACTGTTGTTTGTTATTTATACGATTCTTGATTTAAATATTTACAGAATTTCTCGAAGAAACAATCAACAAGGTTTTTAACCCTTCCCTGAATCTCTTCCGAACTACAAACGAAAATTTATTATATCCCTCTCCTATGTCGTTTCTTCATGAAAACCATCTTCAGTTGTTTGAATTTGTCGGCAAAATGCTTGGAAAAGCGATTTTTGAGGTTAGTTTAATATCACAAAATATAGAGAAAAAAAGTATATGAATATTTTCTGCAGAGTTTAAAAAATTGTGTACTATTAATAACAGGGTATCGTAGTGGATGTTCATTTTGCACCGTTTTTCCTAAGTTTAATGTTGGGTCATCAGCAGAGTGCATTATTTTCAGCCATCGATGAGCTTCAAACCTTTGACAAGGAATTGTATAATTCGCTGAATTATGTTAAACACTTTGACGGGGATGTTTCAGTAAGTTTGTGTTAACAGTTGAAGTAAAAGTTCTTACCATTGATCCATCAATTGTCACCTTTGTGAATAATTTTGCAATTTTTCAGGAGTTGGAACTTACGTTTTCTGTGGACCAAGACATGTTTGGCGAAGTTCGAACTACCGAATTATGTCCTGGAGGGAAGACTATTCGTGTGACAAACCAAAACAAGTAAGTTAAGTTTTATTCATGCTTCAAGTGAAGAGTTTAATATGGAACTCATTTTTGCATTCTGTGTTTACCTAGAATTGGTTACCTTTACCAAATGGCCAACTTCCATTTAAGAACTCAAATTAAAGAACAAACAAACGCATTTGTCACTGGATTTAGATCTATAATTTCTGCCGACTGGCTACGTATTTTTTCACCACTTGAGGTAACAATCCATTGCAATGCTGATTAAAACGTGTGTATGCATTATGTTGTGTATGTATGTGAATAACGTTCTGATTTTCCATTGCAGTTACAAAGATTGATCAGTGGCGAGGATTCAGATATTGACTTGGTAGATTTACGCCGTAATACACAGTATTATGGAGGTTTTCACGATAACCATCGTGTTGTTTTGTGGCTGTGGGAAATTCTCGAGAATGACTTTTCTGAGGATGAGCGCCGTTTATTTTTAAAGGTTAATCAGTTGTAAAACTTGACTTTATTTTATTTCATCTGTACGTATCCATAATACGTGCTAACTTTACGTTTACAGTTTGTGACCAGTTGTTCCAAGCCACCGTTGTTAGGATTTGTGAATTTGGATCCCCCATTTTCCATTCGTTGTGTGGAAGTAAGCGACGATGAAGATACTGGAGACACATTAGGTATAAAATTATTGAATATGCACAACATGAAATATTTTTAAGAGAATATTAACCTTAAAATTATCAAATTTCTAGGGAGCGTTCTACGGGGTTTTCTTACAATTGGCAAGCGAGAAACAATCGGTCGTTTACCAACTTCATCCACCTGTTTTAATCTGTTAAAACTTCCATTGTATCAGAAAAAGTCTACTCTTCGGGAAAAGCTTCGCTACGCGATTACCGCAAATGTTGGATTTGAGTTGTCCTAAGGTTATACGAGCAAAAATTTATTGAATTTGCTGACAGAACATTCATTTCTAGCATCCATTTATATGTGTATTTACCAAGAAAAATGTTTAATTTATTTACAGAAAATAGCTCCCGAGAAATTGCAAAGGATTGCTTAAGCCAAGCTTATATTATAGTCTAATCACACTTAAGTTTTGAGCGTTCAGAGAAAATACCACAGCACTTTGGATTTTTGTCATTTTATGAAAATATATATGATACTATGTGTCAAAGCAAATAAGACGAAAATGAAACCAAATCTATAAGTTTATTCGCATATATAATACTAATTATACTAAGTACTACTTATTGTATTCAATCGAGAAATTTTTTATATTCTGTGATATAAACAACAACAGCAACTGAAGGGCAAAGGAAAACAACAACTGTCTATAAAGTAAAATGTTATAGAAAATGTTTTTAGAAACACAAACAACATATGAAAATTTATGAATACTTACCATAATGTAAGCATTGCCCAGAAATGAACATTATGTAATGAATGAAATACATGATAATATATATGTACCAAATAAAGTAGTACCAGACACAAATATTTATGTCAATCGGTGGATTTCGTGACGTGTTCTTTATTTCTCATCATTTGCACATAATATTTATATCATCTATCAGTAATTTCTCGTTTGATTATAAACAAATGCAAGGCCGGAAAAATGAAATTTTCATTGCGAAAATGATTTTTTTACCGTTCACAAATATTTGTTTTTTTTTCTTCCTTTTTATTAATATTTATAGAATTTAATTTGTGATGTAATCTTTTGATTTATCACACTACATACTGATTCTTTTTTTCGAGGCGGTATACTTGAATGCTGCCACTTTTTTTGGGGGGTGGGTGAGGGGATCACAGGTAAAAGTGACACACTTTTGGTAAAGCGTACTATACCATAATGTTAAAAAATATTGACACATGAGGCGTGTGGGTCAAAAAAAATCAGTTTTTTTTCTAGAGTGACGTCATTAAAGTATAGCCCATTATAACAGTTGACAGTGTATGATTATCAGTTATTTGATTACTGTATATATAATATTTTATAATAAGTATACATATATATATTTATATTTATATTGTAGGTAATATAGTGATATATAACATTTTACTAAAATTTAATCAACGTCAAAAAATTGTTGAAGTGTTTATACATGTCGTTAGCGTTCCATTTGCATAATAGATTTCTTTAAATATAGTAATCTTAGTTTAATTTATATAGTTTTAGTAGTACACGTGTTTTTGATTTTTTCAGTGGTAGTTTTAGTAGTAGCAATATGATTTCTTGAAAGCAAATCGTTTGCTTATTTGTTAAATTAGTTTTTCACTATCGATTAATGAAAATATCACCTTAGTTTAGTATGTAGCTTGGCTATATCATATTATTATGATTCTGCAATTAAAATACCATTATATACTCAATAATTGTAATCTCTTCCCTTGATTTCATATCATACGAAAAAAATTTCAAGTGAAGACTTAGATAGCAGTCCGGCTTGATCTCAATTAATAATAATTACCTCATAATTACAATGACAATTATACTAATAGTAGTAGTTTCTTGATTGATTGATTGTTAGTAGAATGAGGATTTTAAATGATTGAATTACTGTTAGTACAGGATTAAATTTAAAAAATGTCTGGACATTTATTCCATTCCGATTGTTCTTTACATTTCCAGTACTCGCCTTTAAAGACATGCACGACGTGGCCGGTGACAGGGTCCTTTTCTTTAACAAACCAGTGAGGTTCATATGGTGGAAATGGTCGACCTAAATTTGAAAAAAAAACATTTAAACTTGACAAATTCCCATGGTCATCAATACGAAAGCATGCAAATGTCTAGTGGATGCATTGAAAAGAAGGGCACACCTTCACCCGCTGCCTGCTCAGCTTCCACCTCCCGCTTACGTCGGTTCGCACGTTGCTTTTCCTCTAGCCTTACTTTCTCCACATTGGCCTCATCCCATTTCGCCTCTTCCATAAGACGTTGATCCGGTCTTAAACGGGTGTCCGATAGCGCTACTCCTGTTTCAGGTTCATTTAATTGGCAGGCAAATTCGGTGAAAAAATAGTACTTTTCCGCATCATCCCTGTACATTTAAAAACAAGAAGTGAAAACGTTTATACAGACAATATATTGAGACGGTTAAACAAACTAGTCATAATCAACTCACGGAAGTTGTCTCCTATTCCACAAAGTCTTAGAAGGCCCCAGTTCAAACGTAGATTTCCCACTTTTGTCCGTCTCCTTTACTCTAAGCACTTCGCATCCCTCGATTTTAGTATCCCACGTACCATTCAGTACGAATTTGACATTATCGTCCTTATCCATCACACATCCAGTCACCTACATTAAAAGCATGCATGCGCAAATTAGGTACACTCTTCAACGTGCAAATTATTATACTGTAATAATTTAAGAAGAATACATTCTGAAATTTTACCTTTCTTTGCACGTCCCGATTAAAATAGGAATAAGGGATGTATTTTAAATGACACTTGTCGCCATTTTTATGATTGGTAATCTCCATCTCACCATGGTTGTCCACCCACAATTTCCCAACAATAATGTTATGAATAGTTGTGGTCACCTTGCGCCATGTGTAATGATTTCCTATGAAAAAAAATATATTGCAAGTTTCTTCATCATTCAGTTACCATTCACGCACCAAGAATATTATCAAAAAGTAATCAGTAATTAAAATTTTAGAAAACCTACCAGAACTGCTAAAACGCAAATGAGCTATTCCCATCGGAATAATTTGCAAATACTTTCCTCTAAATTTGGATGACATGGTGAATTCTTGCCAACAGTCCCATCCCCGTCCTTCACAATATTGAGCAGCCATTGGAGGGTGATGGCTAACTTGTTCATTAATACAGCGCCATCCCAAGTCATCACTTCGATCACATTCATAAGTTTCACCCAATAGTGGGTTAAATGGTTTCCCAGTGCGCACCTAGTGAAAAAATTGAACAAAAATGTCATTTTGTGCCAACTTAGTTAATAGAAGGATTCATCGCTAAATCTGTCTGATAATACTCACAGAGGTTGTAGCGTAAGAAGATACAGTAAAGGCCGCAACATAGCTCAGCTGTTCACAGGAGTCACTACATTGTGCTGCCCGATCTAAAATGTCACTATATTCAAAATCTTCAGTCAATCTTTGAAGCATAGACAACGGCTCAGAAAAGTTAACGGGCATTGGAATCTTCGTCAAATCTTTTCCAATGCAGTTTTTCATTATACTCCACAAGTTCAGCGGGTAGTTAGGTTTCTGTTCCGGCAATCGTTTCCGCCGTGTACGACGTTCAGTATTGGTACTGATATAACCCGCTTTCATAATCTCTCCCGTAGACCTTGTAGGTCCTTCATTGGGGTCCGTCTTTGATTTACTTCGGATACATCTCACACTCTGACTAGCACCCTGATTATTTTCTTCAATGTCACTACTGGAATCGGATTGCCGGCCACCCTCTGATTTCTGGGAATCCACACTGATCCCACTCGACGTTCGACGGTGCGATGAGATGGGCACGTCCACCATGAAGTCACCCGTCTGCTCAGATGATTCCACGGCATCATAATACACGGTCTCATCGTCCTCATCAGACTGCACAGACCCTTGAACTGCAGAAGACGTCATTCTTCCTTTATTTTTCGACTTTGACACACCACCACCACCACCACCTTGTTGATGTTGTTGCTGATTTGCGGCTACTGCGGCAGCTTCTTCTAACTTTCGGTGCTGTTGAGCAAGTTCCTCAACCATTTTCTCAAGTTTGATTCTCTGATCCTTCTCAAACTGAATGGCTTTTTGCCACTTCTTTCCTTGCGCTTGGGCTGCTTTGGCGTACTCAGCACACGCCTATTACACACAGACCAGAGAGAGAAACATCGCTTTAATGAGTATGTGGTGACTGGTGACAAGTAGAGTAGCGAATAACGATATAATGCATTGTGCTGTGATGGAGATGATCATATCATGGTAGGTGGTATACCCCAACGTGTGAATATACTGAATATTTTATGTGGCAACACAGTTGTTATCGCAATCTTTCTTTTTTACTGTCACAATTCACTCATGAAATGAATCACTACATTTTGCAAAAATGATCATCATCATCAACATCATCACCATTGTAATTGAAAATAAATGACAAATATAATATTATATTATTTTATGTCTTTTGTATTTTACACATTCGCTTTTTTTCAACTCCCAGCCAAACAATTTGCATAACTTACGTTTATCATCGCAGTTGAAGTGATTCTGAAGAGGGTTGCACGTTCATTGACTTGCTTCACTTTGGCTGCAATGTCTTGGTGGTTGTCCATGCTCTCCAGTTCGCTTAGTGCTTTGGTCAGCGAATTTCCATGCTTGCTGATTAGCTCGCAACATGTTTGCAAGTCATCTCTTTTGGCATTAAGCATTTTGAAAACGTTGGTCACCTCGTGGGAATCCATTGGTGTGGTGACTTCTTCGAGTTCCTCTTCTTCTTCAGATTCCATCAATCTGATAGCCTTGGCCTTCGCAAGCTCGAGGGAGGTCACCCATCGTTGTCTTTCTACTTCTGAGACGGCACGCAAGTGGAAGGTCTGAGTGCCACCATTTGTGGAGACAACAAGGTTGCACGAATCTTCAGTGTATATTAGAGCACCATGCAAACTGATTGCCCCTCTACAGGTGTGGGACATTTCTGCTTGGCTCCGGTAGTATGCAAGCAGGCCATTCTGAAGAACAAACCATCGTTTCTGATATCCTCTAAGATAGTTGGTCCATTTGTAAAGCCAGCCACAAATTTCAGGCTCTTTCACCGTTTCGGCCATTTTCTTTTCAAACTACTTTACAACGTAATCCGTCACAAGTGTCCAACAAATGTGCATAAAACCACCACGAAAACTATTTTTATCTTTCATGACCACATGCTTTTCCGAAAAAAATGTCACCTCAGTAGAAAATAATAATAGTCAGTTAAAGCAATGCATGTGCAAATTATTTCTTATCGTTCCGCGTGAGTTTATAACTATCCAAAATACTTGATAGCACTCCTAGCAATGTTGGTTATCCTATTGTGTGATCAGTATAAGTATATTAAGCTAAAAAAAAATTCATGGCACTTCTAAAGTCACGTGATTGAGAAAATCAACTCCTGCATTTCCGCAATTTGAATGTTATGAAATGATATACCCAGAGGAGAGAAAAGGGGGAAGACTTAATTCGTAATTCAATCATTTACAGTTCACGTGTTGCTGAAGAGAGTGGACGAATTTGCATCAATATCGATATTTTTTTACTGCTTTTTGACATCAGTCTCAAATTTCACTGCATATATCTATTTGGTGAAAGCTTTAAGGAATCTGACCTGTTGGAAAACATAACATGAAAAAAACATATTTTTTTATAGACAGGGATTCTCAAGCTATCAGACTACATTTTAAATCCTTTCAAACAAGATGGAAAGTCTTTAACTGAAAACAGCAAAGAATTCCAACAATATATTTGATACATTGATAAAACACGCTTTCTACTACCTGCAGACCACCTCCACCTCTGCAATCTATTTGTCATCGCACCACACCATTTTTTGTCCCACAAACTGTGCGTTTACAAAAAACATTTAATAACATTCAAATTTCTGGCGTGTGTTGTTAATGGTTTTCTTCAGTAACCCTGCTGCAATTACAAACTGTCGATTTAAAAATTACACTGTGCTGTTAATCGGGTGTTCCTTGCATTACTTATCCATTTACTATTTCTCCCATTATCTCTCTAAAATCCCTACATAAAGTCATCACAGAATCAGAGAGAGAGAGAGAGAGACAGAGGACAGAGATATACCAATTTTAACATCACCACCACCAATTATAGCACATAAGTACTATACATACTGTAATTATCTTTAACTATCCAATCATTTCTAATTGATTATCAGTTTTTCTTGTTCAGCACTCAAAAACTCTCACAGCATCACCTTAAAGTCCACTATAACTAATCAAATCACTAGGCAACTCCTAAATTTCTCCCAACAATCAGTATAAATCCATTACAAAGCAAATTAATACTTAACGCTGATGATAATAAAAAATGACTGATGATGATGATGATATTGTGATGATGACTATGACGACGATGGTGGCGATGATGCTTATTTAGTATTGTCGAGGACACCTAAATTTTTCAGCAGCTGAACTGAAACAGCATTTAAACTCGTCGTCGTCCCGTCGTCAGTCGTGTATCCTCTATCGCCTTTGATTGTTCTTTGATATAAAAAAAAAACTTTCCTACAACCTCTCGTCTTGCTACATCCCCATGACATTTATTACCACTATTCTCTCCGCATAGTTATTAAACTGCTAACTTTCACACATATTATAAATGTCTGACTATTACTTAAGTGTATATTAAATATACTCTTTCACAGGCTCCATTCTTTTAACACTGCCCGAGTAACAATAACAGTGGACCATGCATGCATGCCAGAGAGGTTTATGAAAGGGACACGAAGAAGAGATGAATATCAGCCATCGTCATCATCATCACCATTACAAATCATCATCGTCAGCAGCTCAACAGCAGCAGCAATTTACTGAATATAAAAAAGGAACATCATCGTCTTCATCACAATCACAAATGCCACCACCACCAGCCAGCCAGCCTATTTTACTTTTTTCCATCGTCCAACAACCACCACCACACAACACCAGTGATAAAATACCACCTCTACAAGCTCCACCACCACAAAAAAATTATTAGTCAGCTTGTTTCTGTTTACATAGATGGATATAATGGATTACATTATTATTACACACCACTACACCACCACACAAAATATATAGAAGAATCAGCCAGCAGCATTGAGAAAAAAAATGATGATGATGTGTCCTCTCTTCTTGTTGTCTGTGTATCATATGCACAGGCACACCATCATCATCACCATCAGCACAACAACCACCTCAACTTCAAAAAACCTTTCATATCACAAAAAAATGAACTACCAAAACATTTACACTTGCAAGTTACAAAAGAGAAGAACAAGCCTTGCATAATATCCTCCTGTTGTATGCTTATTACATTTAAATAACTCTATAATCATCTTGCATATATATATGTGTAAAACTAACTCTACTCTAATACATTGTTAGACAGAGGTTTTATTTTTCAAAAAATAACCAATGTCTTTTTTTAACACGACGGACGACGACAACGGAAGCGACTATGTATTTCAATTTGGCTTTTGTATTTAGCCTGAGAGAGCGTGTAAAAAAAGAAGTAGTCAAGTTTAATCAAATGTACCTTTTCGCTGACTAACACTAAATGTGTGTGGTAGTCTGGTATAAGTACAAAGTATCAAGCAGATCAGCGAAGACAAGTCTAAAGCAGCGTATATATCCCCGTGGTATGGTATGGTGGTGTCGGTGTGTAGTCAAATCGTAATCTCGGTTTGCTTTGAAGATGGTAGAAAAAAAAGTATCGTTGCAGATGTTGCGTTTTATTTTTCAAGAGCCTTTTTCTGCTCTGCTCTCTGGCCAAATCTCTTCTGTGTAGCGCTTTGCTATACAAAATACATGTATGAATTGTAAATGTAATGCTGGCTTTGGCTTTTTGCTTCTCTTTTGGCTATATTGAATTTGCTTTGAGAGGAAATGGAAAGAAGCAAAGTGCACACGTTTTTACTACGCATCACAATATATTATTCGCTCGCATATTTCGCATATCATGGCTATTTCATACATACTGCAGTTTTTTTTTGTATCCTGTACAAAGATTTCCGTTTGTTCCGTTTGCTCTTCTTCTGGCTCTACAATAAAACTATGTAGCAGATTATTTAGCGGTGGTGGTGGTGGTGGGTAGGTAGGTATAGATAGCAGTACACTGTAATCATATTAAATAGTGCAAAGTACAATAGATCATCTTTCATTTTCCTCGGCTTTTGACTTGACTTACTCTGAGCTTTGTGAGTGACTATAGTTATTATGATCATCAGAGTAAAGCCGCAAAAATGAAAAGTGATCTTTTTGTGATCTTTATTCGATATTATGATGAAAATGGGGTATTATGTATTTTTTAATGATGGCTATAAAGAAATTTGTGTGTATATAATGTAAAATGATATAAAAAAAATTGTGAACATCGTCAGTTCTGTCATGTCTTTTTGATGACTTTTGAAGATTACTTGGATGGGATGGATGGAGAATGTACATTATTGCGTTGTTGTTTTATGCGATGAGAAATTTCATGGATGGATGTAGTAATTTTGTTTTTAGTTTTTTTGACCTTTTGATGCTCCTCGTTGGCATGCAGGGAGAAGGTGGAAAGCGGTGTGCAAAGTGGCAAGTTGGCTTGGCTAGAAAAGTAGTGGAAACTGATGCTGGAGAAGAATTCTAGTGAAATCCATGCATGCATCCATTTTCTTTTGAAAAAGTGTGTGGTCATATTTCTCATTTATTGTTATCGGTCACAAGAGCAATATAATTTTTAATCTAAAAAA
>JAQFZG010003117.1:0-14401 GCA_034695465.1 Entomobrya nicoleti | reverse complement strand
CAATTGACCATATGAACTTGTATACGAAGTTTCATGATGATCGAATGAAGCGTATTCGAGATATCGTGCTCACAGACAGACGGACAGACAGACAGACAGACAGACAGACAGTTTCTCCAACTCACACACCAATACTAGAAACACACTACGTGTGTTAATAATAAGCCTAAAGATTCCTTCGATTAGTTTTGAATTTAATGTCAAAATTCGATTTAAAATTCAACAATGTTATTAATTTTCTGTACTAGATTTCTCTGTAAAAATAAAACTTGCAGTCAAATTTTTCTAATAGTTTGCCAATTTTAGAAAAAACCCTCAATGAAAAAGTATCCAAAAGAGTGAAAAGGTAGAAACTCCACGAAATTCAACCACCAATAATATCTACATCAATGTGATTCACATCATTGCTTGATGTCAAAGATTTCACCTTGCCGAAGCAACAACTAGCTTTAAAGCACTGAATATCTAATGTTATATTAAAAATAGTTGTTAGTGCCAAATCATTTGAATATACAACCTTACGTTTATAAGTAAACAGACGCTTGGGAAAATCCTTATAGCGATTACATGGGAAACGCCAGATCAGAACAAATCCCAGTCGTGGAAGTTTCTGTTTGTATTTAGTAAACACCATCAAACTTGCCGAAAACATTTTAGTAAAAATTGTAAAACACTAACAACAACAAACAGAAACATCTATCGGACAAATATAACCTAAAACTCAACTTTAATTACTTAAGCTAATTAGTCTTGTATTAGTGAACTGCTGATAACATTGTAAATGGTTTGCCGCTTGCTACATTAGAAAATGGGCTAAATATTCTAATGCGTTCGCATTTCATTTCGTATGCATACAAAATATTAAGTACTAATTATAAAACGTGATATCCGACGGAAAGTAAAAGAAAGGATCATTATGGTTATTACACATGCATATAAGCATCGTGTTTACCATAAACTCGAACACAAAAATGCATATTTTATGTTTATTTTTAGCATAATGTGTGATAACACAAATTTGATTACTTTACAAAAATTAGCTGGGTTTTTTTGCGTACAAATATTTTGGAAAAAGTGAAATGTAACAACGAGTAAAATTTAAAGTAGTAAAAATGTATAAACATGTTTTAGTCATTAATATTTTCCTAATTCTGATACGTAAGTAAAGAATATATTTTTGGTAATTTTTTACATGTACGGTTTATTTGAATAATTACCTAACAATATTTTTGTTTCAGTGACAACTTCTACAACAGGAATGAGCATGGACAACGATTACGAAATGTATGAAAATCCAGCTTCGCCTTACCGTGGCTCCGGAAAGGTTTCATCATCTTCTTCGCAAGAAAGTGACGACTCGGGAAGCAGTTCGTATTCGCTAGAAAGTGAAAGTAGTTCAATTTCACGGGAAAGTTTTAGATCGGAAAGTTATTCGACGAGGAATAATAATTACGTGAAAAGTGAAACTCTTTCAAAAGCAGATTGTAAAAATGGTACAAATAGTACAAACGTTCAACATGGAAACGAACGCAAAAACGGCTTTCAGCGTGGCAGAAGTTTCGGTGGCAACGAAGATACAATTGAAAATGATCACGGCACAATTAAAAATTCGAATATGAAAAAGGGTGACAAATTGAACGGTCGACAAAAAGGGAAAGGGACCTTAAATAATAATAACAGAAGTGTTGGCGGTTCCGGTTCAACAAGTAAAAATCGAAATAGGAATTGGACTAATAAAACGACAAATAGAAATTCGCAAATTAAAAACGCGAACAGGAATTCGTCAAATAGACACACAAAAATAATTTCAGTAAAGAAAAACACGAATTCACCAAACAGAAACACAAAAATAATTTCAGTAAACAAAAACACAAACAGGAATTCACCAAATAGAAACAAGAAAATTATTTCGGTAAATAAAAACACAAAAACAAATTCACCTAATCGAAACTCAAATAGAAATTCTCTAAATAAAAACTCTAAAATAAACTCACTAAATCAAAGCAGAAATATAAAATCGTCAAAAAACGAAGACAAAAACAAAAATTCGAACTCGGAAAAAAATCAGGATAGGAATAGTAATCCGTCAAATGATAACAACGGAAATATAAGTTTATCAATGAATTTTTTTGGACAGGGAAGAACTTTTGGTGGTAATTTTGACATTGAAGATGAACCAAACTCAAAAGAAAACTCTGAAACTGTCAACGATTCTAATAGGGATAAAAATTCTACGAAGTTTACTGGTCGTTCAAAATTGATTGGCAAAAACAGTGGAACTTTAGAGGGTCAAGATTCTAAAACTTATCAAACCACTATGCAAGGAAAAAGTAATGGCATGGAAGGTAATAACATTGAAAATGATTGCACTGCTAAAGAAAATTCCAGCGTGGTAAATGGTTCCAACGACCATGACAACAACATGAATGATAATCACACAGTAATGAGTAAGCCAATGGGAAGAGGATTTCAAGATGAGAATAATAATCACGATGAAAATGATGATCAACTCGAGAATAATAGCCAATCACAAAAGACTAATCAGGGTAGGACATCAAGTTGGCCAAATTATTTTTTTATGGATCTCGGTGGTTCAAGTCCACCGAGAAGCCACCATGATCAACAGAACAAGAGTAATTTAGAAAAAAGTTCCAACATGAAACCTAATTCGACTCGTCCAAACAATTCCAACATTACTAAAAATAGTATGCAGGGACGAAATTTAATGCAATCAAAGCCTAAGGAAAAGCCACAACCAGTAAAGACTTCTAAGGACGACAATGAAATGATGGGAAGAAGTTTATATAATGAAGTACAACATGATTATAATGAGTTCGGTCGAAATCCACCAAATGATAGCAACAATGAACCGACTTCATCAAACTATAGCAATAATGGAAGGAATGCATCAAATGATAGTGACAGTGAAGAAACTTTGGCATTTGATAGTGACAATGAGCAAAATTTACCAGATAATAGCAATAATGAACAAAGTAGCCCAGATAATAGCAACTATGCAAATAATTGGATGGAGTCAGATGAAACCGACAATGAGCCAAAATTGCCTGAAAATACACATAATAAACCAAATTTGCTAAATAATAGTAACAATAAACAAAATTTGAAACCAGAAAATAGCAACAATGTAGAAAGTTTGCCAGATAATAGCAACAACGAACACAATTATCTAGATAATAGCAACAATGGACAAAGTTTGCCAGATAATAGCAACAATGGACAAAGTTTGCCAGACAATAGCAACAGTGGACAAAGTTGGCCTGATAATAGCAACAATGGGCATGGTTGGCCAGATGAAACCGAAAATGAACAAAATTCGCCAGAAAATACACACAGTGACCAAAACTCCTTCGATAATAGTCACAATGGGAATCGTTTGCAAGATAATAGCAGTAATGAACCGCATCTAGCAAATAGCATAATTGAGCCGATTTTATCAAATAATGTTAACAACGAACTGAATTCACCAAACAATAGTAATATTGAGCCAATTTCGCCAAATAATTCTAACAAGGGATCCAATACGCCAACTAATGGGAATACTGCACCTAATTCCCAAATCGAACAAAATAATGGAAAGACTCCCCAAAATAGTCGTAACTTTGAATCAAACTCCCAAAACAAACCTCAAAATAGACAGAATTCAAACGTGGCTCTTCAGAAACATAATTCCACCACTAAAAGGCCTACCATGCAGGGGCGGAAGTTATCCAGCACAAATTGTAAAAAGACTAGAAGCAAAAAGAAAATTAAAAAGCCCCCAAGAGAAAATCATCACAGCTTGTAATTTTCACGTAAAGGATGCATAACTTACAACATAAAAACTTAACTATAACAATGATGTTCGAAAGTCGAAAATTAGATTCAAATTATTGGTACAATTGCATAAACTAAGATTTCAAAATTTCAAAAGTGGTTTAGTCGAAAACTTATTTTTATGTATGTGTATGTTGTTGGTTTTGATGGCTGTATTCGTTTATCTTTGAAAAATTCGGAATGTACTTATTATTATTTATTTTTGTTAATAACAAATCAATAAACTATTTTTTATGAAGCCATAATGCAGTGGAACTAAAGTTGTTCTAATGTTTTATTCATCCGTTCTGTTTAAAACAAAATTGTCTTGATTTTTCATGCACATTTGATCTCATTTATAAAACGTTTATTATAAACGTATTTTGCACATTTGGATATAAAAACACAAGTTTAGCGAGCTGTCTCTGCGTATGCATGTTGACGTTTCTTTAGAAACGAATTAAGCGTATCAAAACTTTCTGTTTAATTTGAATACTAAACTTCAAAAAAAACTTTAACTGTTTTTAATTATCTGAAACGTTTCTTTATTTCAAATTTATTTTAACAAATCCATTAAAATACATTGAAAAAGCCAAATATTCGTTTTAATCATAAGACGATTTTCAATCGGTATTGGAAAATGAGAATTGGTAATAGAGGCGCTTCTATTTGTTACAATAACATAATTAAGTGGCTCAACAATATTCCCAATCGATCCCATAACTTGGTCTACACTCCTCCGGGCACTTTTCTAACTCCACATTCTTCATAGCATTATATCCCACATAACCTATCACATTATGACTAATATACCGCTTTGTTGGGAACGGCCTTAGCAAAGTAAAATGTCTCCACTTTTCACAGTGAAAACTATCGTGGGCTAGTATATTCTTTGACTTCTTGTAAAACAAAGTGTTCATTAAAATATTTCTATCCAGGATATATCCACCAAATCGTTTATTCGATCTTTCCAACATTTTTTCTCTTAAACCCATCGCTTTGGGTAGACCCAACCGGCTATTACTGGCGCCCCACATACCAGCCATCATTTCATATTGTTGATCTGGACCATCCCTCATCAAATGAATCGATTTAGTACTTGCATGTAACCAGTCTCGCACAGCATCCGCCTCTCGTTTAAGTATATTTGCATCCAGATCCCGTGATAAAAATATTTCAACTGTTTCGTCTCCTAATGGCGTGAATCGCCAAATTGATGGCTCGTTTAGTGAAAGGTTGCCCAACCTAGGGGACTTGGTTATGTCACACCAAAACAAGTCATCATTGTCACAGAGCAACTTGCAATATTTGCTATCTTTTTTTAAAGGTAGGTCTGTGTAAAGACGTAGTGTGTAACCGGGATAAAATATTCTGAGTCTTTGAAGGTTCTCTTGAATTCCTTTTAGATAAATCCTTTCAAAGTAGTTTTTGTTTTCTTGGCTTAAGTTTTCTAGAGTTAACATGAACGAAACCACTTTCTGTTGATTGTTGTGAAATGTTCCTGTATCACTGCATGTTGAATTGTATATTGTTTTAAGGTCATTGTTCCTTGGATAATAATATTCTCTTTTGCAGTCGCATTCTGGAATCGTTTGGAATGTGGTTTGATGTGCTGCAATGTTTGAGTGAGTTCTGTTAAATGCTTTTTTGCATAAAAGGTAAATTAGAATCAATAGTATAAAAATGCGAAAGAATGTTTTTACTGAGCGGAATCGTAAATTGGGCGAAATCGGGAAAACCATAGTAAGAATTTATACAAGTCTTTATCTTATTTTTGACAACGAGGTTTACTTTCATGTAGTATTGGAATGTGATTTTTTCATTTTTATAATCAAATGATGTTATTATGTATTGTTTCGGTAACTTAAATTGATATCACATTGTCTTTTTTGACTATTAATATATTATTTTAAACCACTTTGTATTTGTGGTATTGTTTGAATTGAAAATGGGTGAAAGTTACCAATTATGTTCTTATTCTTAAAAAACTGAATAACTTTTTCAAGTTTGCCCAATATTAACAGTGTCGTTGGCAAGAGACCAGAAGTTTATTTGTAACTTTATGCTTTGGTAACAATAATTGTAAATTATTTTCATTGTAATACATAAGCCATTTCTTGTTTAAGTCTTTTCAAAACATTATAATAAATTTAATGTGTAATATTGGAAAGCATAATAAAAGTAAAAAGTTGACATACATTTTATTTTAATAACTCTATTAAATTGTTTACTTAGCTACTTTTTTATTGGAAAAAGGCGAGGCTGGGGTCCAGGTTTCCACTCCACTATTTGCAATAAAAATTTGAAAATTAAATTTTGCATTTTAAAAACTGATACCATAAGTTTTTGTTGTATACAATCATCTACATTTATCCACTTACTTGGTGGAGCAGTGTTTACTTGAAAATCTAGCTTTTTGCCTGGCCTTCGACCATTTTTGATGCACAAATAAAAATGCCATTCGGTGCACTTCACTTTTTGGTACTGTACTTTATCTGACACAAATGAAGCTACTGTACAGCTTGACGCCTCAGTTTTATTGTACATTTCTTCATCAACCACCCAATATGTTTCACTGTATTCATAGTTGAAAAACTCTGTCTCATCAGTTGGTTTAACTGACCATGGAACCAATTTGTCAGAACGTAGAACACGATAATTTTCAGGGCAGTAGAACAAGCCAAAAGTTTGCTGCAAAAATGTAACAAAAATTAGTCATCTTCGAAAACGTTGGTTATTTATCCATCGTCCACCAACCTTGTATTTGCTTCGTTGAATTAAATAGTTTTCCAAAAAACCGAATTCGGACGTTTGCGCCGATGTTTCAAGGGTCTCTGTCAAATCGTTCTTATTTATCGGTAATGGGCTGATATCTCCTATCAAAAAGCTCTTGAATTTAAATATGCAACTATTTAATTGGGAAGCAAATGTTTTCTTGAAGTTACTTGTTGTGTTATCCTTGGGCTGGCAAATAGAACCATGATAGTTATTACAATTAGCGGGAACGTAGCTAAAAAAGCTCCACTCACATCCACTTTGGCTTGTTGGATTACCACAGGGCGTCTGTTCTATAAATTCAAACGAAACTGATAGCGCTACGCAAAGTATTTCGTCAACTTTTGACGCTTTTACAGTAACGTTAAATCCAAGTAGCTCGCTAGGCACAACTTTTCCAGCTTCATCTACAAACTGCATTTTTACTGTGTTGTACTTCATTGAAGTCCAGAATTGGGATACCGTTATACCTAGAATATTTATTTTAAAATAAAAATGTGTAAACTTAACAAAGCTTTTGGTTTGGTTTTTCAAATTTTAAACACGTACCGCGTGACCATAACTTTATATAAGGCAACAAGTTCTTGTCAGATGGTCCAGCAGTTAGCAACTTAAATCCAAGTGATTTACAGTATGCGTCACTGTCTTTAAAATTCCTCTGCAAATATAATATTTATATCTAAGGGATAAGCAAAACTTCAGAATGAAATTATAACTAAAACTTGCCTGTTTCCAATTCGTAAAATATGTCCGATTTCCAAATATCCAGTTTCCCTCATAAAAATATGACTCCTTTCCTAAAATAGCAATAGGATTGGATTGAAGATTGATTTTAAATTTCCGAAAATATTCTCAAATTCATAAAATATTTTTAATTTTTTTTACGTGCATACCTTCATCTAGTACATATGGAGAAGTATCAGGTTTTAAATCACAAGTGGGGTCATTACTTTCGCACATAGCATGTCTATAAAACAGTGCATGTTAGTTAGAATTCCACAAAACAACAATAAAACTTAAGATAACCTTTACCTTTTGCTTACACTCTTGCAATCCCTCTCGTCAAATGTTGTTTGGTGACCACTGCAATAATGACGAGTCAAGTTGTTAATTCAAATATAAATCTTATAAATACTTTAGTAAGTAAAAAAAGTGTACAAGAAAGCTGCAGAGTTTTCAGCAAAATTTGCAATTCCAGGATACGGTAAAGCAAATAACAGACATTGAGGCTTGTCAACTTCTGGTTCATATACATGTTTGTAGTTAATATGTTTTCCGATTCCAATTGGTCTGTATAATGAATACATAAATAACTAATTAATAATTGATTAATAAGCAGGATTTGATTTTTCCGAAAATAGCTAAATTAGTCACCTTGGAGTTCTGAATAAAATCAAGGAAAATTCTAATGCCTTCGAGTCACTCCAAACATAAGTCTTTTTGCCTTCATCATATTTTCCGTCCAGCCAGTCTAATAAACGTAGAAGATCATATGTCTTAAAACAGTATTGTTGTATAAAGTAATATAAGTTACGTACACCAGGTGTCCATTAGCTTTTCAGCAAAAACTAGCTGTTCCAATTGACGGCCTAAAACAGCCATTGTCAACATATTTTTCACTTTTGGCATTTGGAGTCCTCGTTTGGTGCATTCAGCACGAGCTTCATCTTTACTTAAGAATTCACCTCTTTGGGACGGATGAATTATATAAAATCTGGTTTGGCCAACTCGTCTAAATGCACCACTGCTCTGTGGGCAGTCTCCCATTCCAGAAGCTATAATTATTCGTAATACACAAAACTGTTTACCTCACTATTTAATCATTTGGTGGTAACCATGCATTGGAAAGTATTAACTTACTGATAATATTTAGTAGACAAATTGTTATAAAAATCTGTATTTTCATTTTGATTGCAAAACAAATATAGCCACAATTAAAGGAAAAAAGGTTTGAGTAACAGTTAAATGGATAAAACTTATGAAACTAGAAAAATGTATGAGCATCAGGAAAGGTTTATTGAGAAATTACGCATAGGAAGTAAATAATAATAGTATTTGCAATTGGTAATGTGACACACAAGCGTTGAATGCATTTAGCTTTAGTTGTTTATCGGTTGCTAAGTTTACAGGAAAAAACTTACTCTAGTCAAGTCAAATTTAATTGACGTTTTACTTATGTTTAAGTACTAATTGTGAAGCGGAAATTCCGACAGAAGAAAGGAAAATAATGATTATAACAGTACATAAACATCATTCATTCTAAATATACATATGTAACTGTTAGCTCAAACAATTCGTACAAGGTTTTTAGTCGTTTTCTTACTGCCGAGGTTGCTAAAGTGGCTTTTATTAAATTGCCTGTTAACCTGATTTCTTTGGTTTCGACAATTTAAGGAGATATTGTTAGATTTTTTACTTTATTGGGAAATGGGTTAAATTTAATGGACTTCTCCCCGCACTGGTCAACAAGAAATCCAAAATTTGGCCTGCTACTTAAATTAGATGCGTAGCCTTATTTTAGGTAACATCACAGTTATTTGTCAAATTGTTTCCGTTGTTAGTCTGCGGTCAAACGATTAAAGAGGATATGACAACAGACCTCTTTCTTCGCATGTTAAACTTTGAAGGTATTAATTGGCATATACTAAACTAACCATTAACTTTATATTTGATGGTGGTGGTATTTATGTTGAATCAGAAGCACATATGGATAAACTATATCATTTGGATCAAATATGATGCTTGAAGGTATTTAAAAGAATTGTGCGAATCATGGATATCTTTAAAGTATCATTTTGCCATCAATTAAAATTATTTTGGACTTCGAAAGTGTAAATATGTATCTGTTCAAAAAAATTATGGTTGAAAAATTTACACATTATGTTTTTAGTGCAGTTTTGGCTGAATTTTTATTTGTCTACTTTAATTTAATTTAGCTTTTTTTAATTTGTTGGGTTACAATTTTATTAGTTATGCTCATTTTTTTCTTGACTATCTTACATAATATTCATAAATGTTTAAGTAGTCTATCGTAAAATTTAACCATTAATGTATGACATATTTTACCAAGCTAACCAAATAAGATGTCTTAGCTACATACTTTCAGCCATGTCTTACAAAACCAACTTACAAAATATTCGTAATATTTAGCTTACATGTCGTCAAAACATGGACGTCAAATATGTTGAAATCTTAACTTACGATTTAGATTAACATCTAAGATTGATTGACTCAGTAGTAGTTTATTTAAGAAGTGGTGTTTAATTACGACTATTTATTTTTCTCATGTTGTTAGCTTAAACATACGATGGTTTAAACGAAAACCAGAGAACATGTTTTTGAAGTATTAAAATTGCTTTGGCAGTGTAATTTGGGTATTTTCGTACATATAACATTGAAAATAATTTACATCAGCCTGGCCATGTAAGTTAACAATTAAGCCAGCGAAATAGTAGTTAGTTTTGTATATTTTATCGGGAAGATCTTTCGAGTTTTTCAAAGCAACCATTACTTTGTTCACAGGTGCCCTCGCTATGGAAAATAACCAGTTATTTAAATTAAACGCTCTGTTCACGTGCCTAGATTACACATCGGAGACGATAGTCACCAATTTCTCTACACACTAAAAATACTACTTTTGCATGTTATTTTCCATCCAAATTTTATCCAAGCTAACTGAGAGTGTTTGTCTTCTGGTCATCAGTCATTTTTAAAGAAGACTAAGACTTTTTAAATTTAAAACTTCAAGTGTACATACAATAACACGGATAGACGCTGTATTGACGATCTGTATTCACTGCTATGGTGTTAACTTACTTTTAAACTACATTGTTGTGATGCCGCTTGCTTAAGAAAGAATTCATTGTGTGAAGACTGAGAATTTAAGAATAGGATATGATCGGTTAAAGTGGATCTAGGCATTTAGATAAGCATTAATCATCAATAAGCGGCACAAAATTGCAGTAAGTAAAGTTAATTTTTGCAATAAATATAAATTTAACGAGACGTTTAAAATTTTAGTCAAATAATCTTCCAGGACACTACAATTAAATTTACAGGCCAGAAAACGAGTTCGAAAAATTGGTAATAAATTAAATTTATAGGATTAGCAAAAGAGTGTTTTGGTTAAATGAAAAAATATTCTCTTTATAAAATATATGCAAGTTATATTTCTTAGTGGAATTAGTAATTATGGTGGAAAATAACATGCACACCCAGTCGTTTTATTGGCAAGAAAATGTTTTCCCATATTTTTCAGCCGTCCACTTATACAAACATTGTTTTTTAGATTAAATCTTAGCAAGACGCAAATACTGTTATTCAAAATTAACATGACAGTTGTTTTCTAATAATGAAAATCTGGAAACTTTCCACTCGAAATGATGTCCACCTTGTTATTCAACTCCATTCGTTTTAGAGCTTATTTAACCTTTCAAGTAATCGTACTACAGTATATTTTACAATTACCTTAAAATAAAATGTTGCTCTACTCTGGTCTTTGCGAGGAACATGTAAAGGGTCTTAAAAAACTTCGATTCCTACTCGGAAACAACGTCATTTGGGATCCCTTAACAAACAAGTTCGATCTCCAGCTAAGGCCATTCAAGGCAACTTTAGCTGTTGCTATTTTCTTCTCCTTTTCCCAAAATATATACGCCCTTTCAGTACCCGACAATGAGAAAACAAGCACACACGACTTCTGGATTGCATTCGCAGCAATGTTTTTGTTTATTTCGGTATACTGTGTGGAAATGATCAGAAACTCTGATGTGTTCACAGATTTAATACAAGGTTTGGCTTCATTCGAACAAAGATACTGCAAAAATGGATCAGGTCTCTTCCTGCAAGAAACGAAAAGCCTGAAGTCCGCCAAACGTACTTGTCAATGTCTGTCAATGGTTGGGTTTGGACCGGTCGGATTTGGTCTCGGACTAATTTCTGTACTGCTACCAAAGTCAATCCTAAATGTTCTTCATTATCCGCCTGGAAGTTGGATTGTCAACTTCATTGAACTTGGGTTGGTTCGTTTGGGACTACAATCAACCGTCGTCTGGATTCTTGTCAAAAGTTTCGTTGTACTTGGTAACGTTTACGTATTCACCGTTTGCTATGGCAGTGGAGTTAATCTTTGCAATCAAATTGTCACGATTACTCTTAGCTTATCTGTAGCAACAAAAGTATTTTGTCGACGAATTGAAGCTCTAACAAAGGAATCAGATGCTTGGCAATGGATCAGACCAGAAAAGCATGCTTTAAATATTCCACGTTATTTGAAAACGTTTCAAATGTATCGTGAAATTCAAATTCTGTCAAGCTACTTCAATAAAATACACGGGTTTGTGCTTGTAAGTACAGTAATTGTTGCTATTGCAGGGCAAGTTGTTTCGGTGGTGGGTTTAATTAGTACTACAATTAAGGAAGACGTAATAACTGATCTTTTTCTACGCATGTTTTATGCGGAAGGTATGCTACTAGATATACTTTGCATCAACTTTATATTTCGATACTGTGCGGACGTCTATGTAGAGTCCAAACGAAGTATTGATAAACTTAAGCATTCAGAGGATATGAGAAGGTCAAAGTTACTTAGAAGTATTGTATTTAGCTTAAGAAGCATTGCTGTAAGCTTTGGAGGTACGAACTTTATTGATCAGCTTACCCCTATTATTTTTCAAGGATTTGCAAATGAAAGAATTCTTGATATTTTGCTTCTTAAGAAATGAGGTATTGTCTATAAGCATAATAAAATTATTCAACAAATTATAGAATTTTAGTAAGGATACATATAAATAAGTTATAATTCTACCAAATGTCTAATCTATTCACATAGTTGAAGCATAGTTTTATGTATCATGTTTGCAATTTAAATATTCTTATAACTTGTATTTTATCGAATAAATAAATACTAAGAATTTTGATAAACTCCTAGTTTAATATCAATATTGTTTTCTATGTATTGTATCAAAAATAAATTAAAAAGCTTTGAGCTTGTACAAGGAATACGAAGCATAATTATAATAACTTTAAGAAATAACAAATCTTACACAATTTAACATGTAGCTGTTCTAGATCTAATCATGTCATATGCTTATCTTGATATAATGTTATGCCTTGTATTATGGTTTTGCAATGTGGTGTTTATTTGTAAAAAACGCTTGTAGAACATTATTTCCAAGTCAATTTAAAACTAAAAACAAAATGAATAAATGTTTTGTTGCTTTCTTAAAACACAATTGGGTAAATAATACGTCGCATTTTCTTTCGTACGTAATAAACAACTCATCATCAATATTTCAAGTGAAGACAATTCTTATAATTTCTTGAACTAAGTTGGCGTAAACAAGCTGTAATAAAATATAACACATACAAATATTCATGTTTACTTGAGCCGTTTTAATGTTTTCAATGAATTTGTCTTTGAAAGTTCTATTTTTACAACCTTTTACATGTATACGTCTACTAAAGTGTTTAGGTATACCTAGCCGTGTATCGAATATACAAGCTTGACATAAAGCAAACTAAAGCATGGGTTTTCTTTACCCAATAAATACTCTTTGCCACTATTAGGCTTGGCTAATTTTACTACTACGTTAATTGGCAGTTTTCACGATTATTAAACCCCCAGCAATTCTCCTAACGTTTCGTCGTGGCCAATAATCGTGGCCAGCCGCTAATCATCCACTAAAATATAGGTTTAACGATCCAGGGGCTTACATATGAAGGTATTTCATATAATCTAAAATATATATTTTGTAACCACACATATTTTGCAACAAGTGAGAGGGAAAACGTACGACCTTTAAAAATTACATTTTTAGTTGAACGCTATATTATTAAAATTTCAAATGATTACATACACGGTTATATATACATTTTATGCTGGCATAGTAATATATAAGAAAAAAGTATCAATTATATGAAACATGAAGTACATGCCTAAATATCTTCCGTGCTTTTAATGCAGACTTACATAAAAGCCATGTAAAACAGCAAATATTCTTGGTGCGTTCATGCTCATAAATTCTTTTTTCACAATTTTGTAATATGTCCGAATGTGTTAGTTATTACCCATCTGTAAAATATTTTGAGAATAAGTTGAAGTTTTTGAAGGAGTTCTGCACGGGTAGTGTTGGTTCTTAATTTCTTTAATGCAGAAAAATACGAAAAAATTCATAACACTTCACTAATTGGTTATATGAGTACCCCAAATATTCCGCCTACACTTATGTATATTGGGTACAGAATTGGTTACGGAATTTAAATTTTTACTTTGTGTTTGACATATTCCTTATAGAAATTTTTCATCTAATAAATATTTAAGTACAGCCACTCTTATTTGTCTTATATAAATGAGCAATAACGTGTTATGAAAACTGCTGTTATGTTATGTATTGTTCAACTGTCTATAACGTTACTCTTAGTCATACCAATGTTGCAAATAAAGTCTAAATTGTATTATTTATCTCGCAATAATTTCCATTTGTGCTCGTCGTGTTAGTTTTTCCATGCGGTAAACGAACGGCCACCTTGAGTTCCGGAAAAAGTACGTCAAGGACTTGTAACATTGTTTTCTTAGCTGATAAAAATATACATTACATTTTACGTTATACTTATTTATTTATTCAAGTAGTAAGTATCATGCAGTGCTGTTACACGTCAGAAACACCGAAGTTGATACATAATTTAAAAAAAGAGATAAATTAAAGCCAATCAAAATAAAAATATAAAAAAGAAGATAATTTATGGAATAAAACAAGAAGTCCAAGCTGCCAACATAGGCGCTGTGAAAATAAATATAGACATAACGGAAAAA
>JAQFZG010003116.1:0-14401 GCA_034695465.1 Entomobrya nicoleti | reverse complement strand
ATATTTCATAAAAATTACTTGACTACAAAAATGATTGTTGAGACATTTAAACATGTTTTACATGAGTGTACAGATAAAACAATAAATACGAGTATTAATTTACAGACTTACACAGAAATAAAAAATGAACAATATCAATACACGTTAACAATAGGCTATACAGTCAATAAACAGGTGAGAAGTCTCATCATTTAAAAATGCTAATTACATAATAAGGCACATGAGATTGTACAAACAGTAAATATTAAAAAAAACAATTGAGTGTGAAATACTTCAACTTTAATAGAACAATTTGAGTCATTCAGTCAGTTTAGTTGGTCTAGCTTGAATTTTTAGCATTTCGATGACTTTTGACTATAACTTCCTAAGGTAAGAGGTAGCTTTGGTTTTGCGTTACCTGAAAAAACAACAATAATTAATTTTATTGCACTTCTTTGACAAACTATCTAATATAGTAGTATCTGTTATAATAAACGAGACGTTTTTGCAGTAAATTCGGCTACTTACGACGTGAAACTGATTGGGTTCCATTTTGAATTTCTTCTCCATCATCAGCCAAATTTTCTTTGCTTGCAGAGAAAACGGTGTTATTTTCCAGAGATGACTTGGAAATAATAATTTCATTGGGGTTTCTAGCATTGCAACCATGATCGTTGTTCATGGTTCCCGTATTTGAACAGTCTCCTGGCCCACGGCGCGCGGCGAAGTATACTGCTGCTGCATTTTGAATCAGGTGATTTTGTGCCATGCTTGGCGAATAACTACCATACTGAGAATCAGTCAATGATCGCCCATCACCATCATCCCGTCTCGATAAATCACTTGGCGAACTTTTGGAGCTGGAGCTGGTCGACTCTCCGTCCTCGTGAGTCGTAAGTCCAACCAAGTTCAAACTGATGGGAGTTACCTCTGCAGTGGTGACAAAAGTGCCACTACCACACTTGGGCATTGAACTCATACCTAATTTCTTTTGGGCACTTTTCATGGTCACTGGATGACCTAGCTTTTTACTGGCGGCTTTCCCCAGGGATACGGAATAATTACAATCGGGTATGGTGTCGTCCGCAAGAGAGAGTTGATCAAATGTACTGAGGGTATCGTCCATACTCATCCCTTCGGTATCACTCTTGTTGCCACTTTCGATGTGACCAAGATTGAGGCGATTCGTCAATAAAAGCTTACTCAACGGAGGTGCCATTCCAAGTCCCATATTTCTTTCATTGTAAACATCGGTAATCGGCAGATCTCGTGCAACAGGAGCACTTCGTGGAATTTTAGCAACATGTTCATGTGTTTGTTTTCCCTCTACTGTAGGACTCTCCTCCTTCTCATGAACTTGTACACTTTTTGTATTACCTGCTACCCTAATTTTCATCCATGGTTTATGTTCTATGCTTGAATTGGAATCACCACTATTGTCACTCATCTTCCAGGTAACACGCTTGCCGGCAGCGGAACCGGAAGTGACCTTTGTAGAACCGATGCTGTCAAATATACCTGTTCCTCTATTCATGGTTGGAATAATGAGATCCGAATCTGATCCAGCAGAGTCGAATCCAGAAAACGAGGAGACAGAAAGAGCGCTTGATAGTCCCAAGGCTAATAATGGATCCACGCGATTGTTCGCTGGAATTGACGGCGCTTTCCTTCGCACTGTGGAAAGCCCATTTTCCCAGTCTGTCATTGAGCTACCACTACTTGAACTATCTGCTCTTTTGACGGCAATCGACTGCTGATAACTTCGAGTGGCACTGTTCCCTCCATTGACATTGCCTCCTTTAGCACCTCTAATTTGTGGAAGGGGTGGTCTAGATGTTGGTGGTGGTGGTATGGAATCAGGATATTTATGGCTTGCTGGGTTAATGAAATTTACTTCCAAACGATCCCTGCCTTTCGTGTCAACTGTTGTGTTGGTATGACCGTCGGGTTCGCCTCTACTTCTTACATAACTTGTAAATGCCCCCTTTCCCATTGCAATCTGTTGGCGAACTGGGAGGTACGCCGACTGCATTGTTGGAGCTGCTGTTGGAACAACTTCACACAGTTCTTCAGTGCCAAGTTCCAAGCTTTCCAAAGATAAGCTACGATCGAATGAGCTTCTCTGATCATCGCTATCTTGAGTATCTGTGCAAAAATTATTAGTTTTAATTATAATTTCTTCCATAATTTAAGCAATTTAAGACTAATTATATTAAGTTAATTATCTGGTCAGCATACCGAACAACGCTAGTGTTGCCTGTAAGGCCAGTTGAAGCATCCGTGAGCTGACATGCTTTCCAACACTCAAAATAACTTCATCTTCTCCCACCTCGATTAAATCGAACCCTACAACATTAACATTTAAAAAATACATCAATGAGTGAAATTAACCTACTTTAAAAATATACAATAAAGGTTGCAATATTATTTTTAGTTTACCAAGAGCAGCTAACAGCTCGTGACAACCAGCGATTCCCCATAACTTGACGTTTATCCTCACTTCCACCTTTTCATTCTCCACGTCCTTCGTAGCCATTTCAGCGATTGCTTGACGTAGTATAGAAATTACATCTTCTCCTGCCTCAGGTGTCGAGAGGAGTTTGGAGAGTGCATTTAAAGATGAACTAGACAATCCTGTTTAGAATATTGATAATAAACGTTTTATACAACAGCTCAGTAATTACAGCAGCAAGATAAAATTTAACGCAATTAGGCGTACCAAGTAAAGCTTGCAAACTTGCACTGCATTTGACCAATCTTTCACCAGGGTCACATTGTGGGAAGAAAACGGCCGCAGGAAGGCCATTTGAAGCTTGCTCAAAACGAAAGCCTACTGACATGAGAACTTCCTTCCATCCAGCAACACTACCAACTTTATTCTCAATGCTCTGCTGGGTGGTATACATCGCATTCTTTTGCCCACTGTTAATTCTCTGTAGAGACTTCTCGACCTGTTCATCAAGTTAATTAGATTATTACACCGTTCCGAAAATATTTCAGCTTTATATGCTCTTAACTTCAATTATGTGTGCACTTACTAGATGTAAAGTAACTCGAAGTGCGTCACGAGACCTTTCAGGTGCCTTAAGCAACTCCCATATTGCTTGGCCAGTCATCGCAACTTTATTTGATAACTGAACATCAGACCCCAAAAGCAAGTACCCAGACCAATTCGCTGGGTGGGAAAATTGTTTCGTATGTTGCACCGTGAGCATCGCCTCTGTCACTGCGTTGCTTGCTTTGGAACCTTGCAAAAGGGATGAATACAGGGCTCGGAAGAAAATCTTGGAAGCGGTCTCGGGAACAGGCCATAATGTCAACAAAACGCACATGGCACCGGCTGCTAGTAAGGCCTTTGAGAGTGCAATAATACTTTCAGAGTTTGCCAGTCCATGGCGATCTCGGGTGTGACAGGAACTAAGTACAACCAACTTAGCGTTCAGTCTTAATTTGAGGATATCAGCAGCAGTCAAAAGATATTCGGAGAAGGCTGGACCATCTCCTTGCGTTGAGGATTCACTACTGTCTCCTCCACTTCCATCAGAATTGTTTCCATTTTCCCCCATCTTAGATGAAGTGGTTTCTCCCTTATCGCTACCACCAGGAGAAAGTACGATGGCACTCAACTTCCAGGAAATATGTGTGGCAAAATGAATGCATTCTGCGTTGCAGATCTGAGATAAGATACTTTCTTTCGTAGCAGATATTCCTAGAATAGGTTCACACTGCATAATTTCTGCAACGATTTTGGCCTCACTCTCAGCACGGGGAATTTCCTGCCAGCCCCATTGGTCAATAATGTCAGCAGGGAGCGTCGGACTTCCAACAACTAACGGTAAACCGGAATTAGATTTCGGCTTGCTTCGATGACCACTACGTAGTGAGCTAATGGCCGGAGTAATTATAAGTTTGAACTTTTCACAGAGATATTCATCATTTGTGCAGCCTCGGAGTATGGGGAAGGGGACAAGAAGAAGGTCAGTCTCAAGAACAAGTATTAATTCTTTAAAGCATGTTTTGTCCAGAACGCCAAGTTCTTCCTCGAATGGAGCGATGAGCATTTGGTATAGAGAACGTAAGCTGGAAGGGCCCTGCCATGAGCTCCGTCGAGATCGCGTTGAGCCAGGACGGCTGGCTGGTGTGCTCTTAACACTACCAGTGGCACTTCCAACACTGAATAAGCTAGATAAACTATAACTACTGCAGTTGAAACGATGATTTCGACTAACCATTCGTAGGAAACCAGTCTTATCATTGTCTTGATTGAGTTTGTCTCCTAATTCTTCTAAATGCTGTGACCACAAATCTGTTCCATCACCATCTACTTGACCGTCTGTGGTGGAGAGATTCTTTGAGCTTCCAGAAGTGCTGAAGTCGATACCCAGAGCGTCTCTAGTACCTTCTATGTAACGGTCCAAAAGAGACCCCATACTGGTTACGGCATCACCATCACTTCCCTCATCGTCTGTGTTAATGCAGGACTCATTGAATTTCACGATTCCTGTTATTATTCAAAAGTATGTATTTAGGAATATATCACTGATGAGTAAAAACTAAACAATAAACATTTCAAGAACAAATAAAATTATTTGAATCCATACCTCTTTCTGGAATCAAAAGCCAAGAGTACAAATAACCCCCAATGACGCTGAAATACAGTACAGCTGCACGGTGTTTATTGACTTTTTGTACCAAGTGTTCTACGCTGTTAATTAGACTTAAAGCTGCGTTTGTAATGCTTCCAAAGGGATCACCAAATAACTTGGCACCTCCAGCGTATTCCTTTTGACTACTTGGCAATGTCGTGTTTGCAATAGTTCGACATTTTTCAGCGAACAATAGAGCTAAATCAGTTCTTCCAAGGGACACCAAAATTCTCTGAAGAGCATGGAATGACGCGATTTGACGGTCAAACAGATTAAGATAATATTCTGAGCTAGTACCGCGTGTCGATAACCGAATACTCTCTAGCAAATCTGTTGACTTTTCCAGGTGGGCTAAAGCTGATTCTAAGTCACCGTGTCTCCACAAGGCTAATCCAAGGAAGTGGCGTACCTTTGATTCCTCCTCTTTGGCATCTGTTTTCTCGAAAACTTGAAGAGCTTGCTGTAGATAAGCCACAGCTTGGATATTGTTTCCTAGTCCATGGTGAATACGCCCTGCGAAAGCAAATAAAATGTAAATGTATGGTAAATTGCTTTAGAATCAATAATTTATAGAGGTACTTTTGGTACCAAATATATAAAAATGTACCTATATGACTAAATGCGATTGCTTTGTTGAGCTCCCCATCAATTTGATTCGTGGAGTTTAAATGATACTCTTGATAAATCAGAGCCTGGTCAAAGTTTCCAAGGGATTCGTAGGCCATGCCAATGTTATTGTACGCCCTTGCTTTCCCTTCTACCGACTCCAACTCTTGAGATATCCTCAGGTCAGCTTCATGATACTGTAAAGCTTCAGAATGGTTACCCATCATGTGGAATGTTTTCCCCAGGAATGATAATGCCTGAGCTTCAGCTTGTCTGTCACCAGTTTCTTTCACAATATTCAGCTGTTGCTGGAAGCAACTTATCGCCTGGTCAAACTGACCAAGTTCCAGGTTCTCCTGACCAATATCACTGTACGCTGAGGCGCGTAAATTGGCTGAATCCTCATTACCAGCACCGGTGTCACCATTCTTTGACATATTAATAATTGACAGTCTTTTCTCAAAGTACATAAGTGCCGTTGATGAGTTACCAATAGCTTTGTGAGCCATTCCCAATGCTCGATATGTTCTTTCCTGATCCCGTAAACTAGGTGTTTTAAGTGATATTTGAAGGGAGCGGTCATGACATCTAATGGCCTCTTCGTACTCGTGCAACGCACTAAAACAATCACCGAGATTCCCAAAGGCTCTACCCTTTTCAATCAGCACCATCATAGCTGCCTTAGGGTTTGATGACATTAGCGCATCCAATATAGATATTTGAAGTTCGAAGAAAGTCACCGCTTCCTCATAGCTACAAATGTTTATTCTAGCAATTCCCAAATTTCCATACGCTTGGGCTTCCGTCATAGCGTCCTTCAAATCTTTTGCTCTTTCTAGCATTTCCTCGTAGCATTTCATAGCACTCGTGTAATTTCCCAGGGACATATGAACCGCGCCCAGATTTCCATGCGCCCGACATTCCCCTCGTAAATCATTAATTTCTTGAAGAATAGTTAGCTCCTAGAATGCATCACAATGTAAAATAATAATCGAATTAGTTTTGTACTACTACTTTTGAAACTAAATATATGGCACTTTTATACATTATCAAATAGACTTTAATTACCTGAGTATGAAATCCTAAAGCACGATCATATCGTTTCGTTACCCTGTACGCACCACCTAGCGAGCTGTACGCAGCCGCCTCTTGTACCTTGTCACCATTCGCCTTTGCAAGTAGCACTTGTTTCTGATAAATTTTGATTGCTTCATCCGCTTTTCTCATTCTAAGGAACACAGTACCGATATTACCTAAAGCCCTATATTTGCTCTGTACATCTTTTGTGGAGTGGGCCATGGTAAGGAAAAACTTTTGACATTCCAGTGCAGTGTCCACATTTCCTAATGCAAGATGAGTTAGCCCCAAGTTGCAGTACGCTTTGGCAATATCTGTTTTATTTTGTAATTCTTTGGCAATGGCTAAGTCTTGGTCGTAGTAGCGAACGGCCTCCTTGAAGTTCCCTAAAGAGTAGTGAGCATAACCGAGAAAGTGACAAGCTTTCCCTTCACCTTCCACATCATTCAACTCTTGAGAGAGCATGAGATAGTTTTCGTAGAATGGGATGGCCTGAGAGAAATCGCCATGAGAACTGTGACAGTTTCCGAGATTAAGGAGAGCGCAAGCCTCTCCTGACGTGTCCTTCAATTCCCTTGAAATGTTCAAATGGCTGTGATAATGGACTAGGGCCTTCTCATACATTCCAAGAGCTTGATACGCTACTGCTAGATTGCCATGTGTGGAGGCTTCCGAACTTCTATCATTTACTTCTTTAGAAATGGCAAGTTCTTGTTTGTGGTATTTGATAGCTTGCTCGTAAAGACCCATGGCATTGTACGCATTTCCTATGTTGCCGTACGCTCTTCCCATACCAGCTCTGTCACGAAGACTTATGGCCAAGTTCAAGTGTGCTTGATGTAACTTGAGAGCTGCGTCATGGTCTCCGAGAAGTTGAAAAACAATCCCAAGGTTTGAGCACGCTCTGGCCTCTGCCACTTTGTCCTTTGTACTGAGCGCCATATCCAATTGCTTTTCATGCCACATCTTAGCCATCATGTAGTCCCCCATGCAGCGGGCGGCATGACCCAGCCCAGCATACGCCCGCACCTCAATATTCTTATCCCGGAGATCTTGGGCTATTTTCAGAACGTGATTGTGGAATGTGATGGCTTGCTCGAAATTCCTCCTGTAGTGATACGAAGAGCCCAGGTTGCTATAAGCCCGAGCCTCCTCCACCTTGTTCTGGAGCTGCTTTGCCATCCGCAGGTGTTCCATGTGGCAGTCTATGGCATTATCAAAGTCACCCATCACCAGGTAAACTGCACCAACGTTACCAATTTCTCTCGCTTCCTGCAGGAGATCCCCCATTTGCTTCAGCAATTGGACACACTGTTTGTGGGATGCTAGTGCATTGGCATAATCTCCTACCGCAGTGTACACGTGACCTGAAATCATTGATTAGAGAATACAATAGATTTACGAAATCATTATCATAAGTAGTTTGAGTATCATTTTTTTGTAGACTGCTATCTATGTACATTTTGAACAGGATCAGTTATCAGTGATTGCAATGCGATTGTCATTGTTGAACGATGTCACTCCAAAAAGGATCCCAATAATTAGATGAGCGTACTTGTCAACTTCCTTTTGTGTTAAAGTTGTTGACTTTTTGCTATTGTTGTGCTTCTGCTCGTTTCTAGTATGATTCATTCATTTGTATAGCAGTTATAATGCCGACTGCCCTTTTACGGAGTAATCATTATAACTGCTTTTATATGACAACATATCTAGTTTGCATAGATAATTGCAATAACAAATAATGGCAATAAATAATTGGACAATGCTCATAAAAGCCAGAAAGAATAGAGCTCATGAAAAATTAAAATATTTTCGTATTGTTCGCTTTTATATATGTATAAAAAAAAATAGACGCTTATAAACGAGGAATTTAGGTAGCTCATTACGACAACAAAGACGTGCTATATTATTCATCACAGTGGTGATGATGACAATATGATAAAGTAATTGAACAATATGATAAATGACATGATTTATACAAGCATGACACTTTTACAAAACTACCAAAAAGTGTGTTCACATATCATATTTTTTGTCGCTTCATAAACTCACCTAAACTGGTTAGAGCAGAGGCTGCAGCATGTGTATCTTTGCACTTCATGGCCAGTACTAATTGGTATCGGTGAGACGTTAGGGCGTCTTTGTAGTTTGCCTTTGAAAAATACGCAGAACCAAGATTCCCGTGAGCTCGGCATTCTCCAGTAACATCTCCCAGGGACTTTGACACTGCCAAATCTTGTTGCATGTAACTAATGGCCTGTAAGCAATGACAAAAATATAATAAATTAAAAATAACAACAAATTGCAAGCAAAGTATTTTTTGTTATCTTTCATGAAACTGTGCTAAGCGCTTTACTCTGATACTCATCATTTCATGCAATAAATATATTTACACACTTAAGCTAGAGTAACTTGCGAACAAGGGAACGACAATATCGATTGTTACGAATATATTTTAAGAACAGAATTAACTGACAACTAAAAAATGCCCCTTATCTGTATTCCAGTTTTTGGTTCGAAATAAATATTCAAATACATTTTGGCATACTACATGTATTATGTCGTGGAAGGTGCAGAACGCAATTACAATCAAAAACATCATTAACGACTTTCCTCGCATAAATATTACCAAAAATGATGTTGAACAAAACCATGCACAATTTATTATGTTTCAGTAGAATGAAACTTTCTAAGATGACTCAATGAAACCGAGAAAAAGTCCGTCTTTCCTTCTCTTGTCCGTATGTAATTCCACATGGTCGCATTATATTATAGCGTCTAAACGTTCATTCTGAAACTTAATACCAAAAGTTTAACTCTTTTATATCTATTTGATGTCCTTTACACTGTCTTTCCAATAACAAGGATGGCCATCATCATCACGATTGTCTTCAACTTTTAAAATTATAGAACTTCTTTCGCAATTTAATCTTCACACTGTATTCATTCCACTATCAGTTTATGACTACAATGTAACAACAATAATCCATTCAGCTAGATTTTTATTTCATGTAAAATCCAGAGCCATTATTGTCATCATCATGCTTACTAATACCAATGCAACAGCAAAAAGCAGCAGGAGTCATTAAAACTATTTTCTGTGTAAATTATGACACTCTCAGAAGCAAATTTCATTCATTTAATTTTCAGACAAAACTTTTGGTACCCAATTCGTGTCAAGTTTCTTTCTCATTAGTGCTACAGATTTATCATCCTCCTCATCTGTATCAGCAAACAAAACAGATATACCAGTGCATCGAGAGAGAAAAAAATCATGGATTGTTTGACCTGTGATTGCGTAAGATATTAAAGCTGAGCAGCAGCTGCTACAAAAATGAACAATGATCTGTGTGCAGTATTTCTGATCAAGTTTAGTGTTGTTATGGTGATGGCAGAAGTGAGGAGAGATACACCTTTTCATGCAACTTTTGTTGTGACTACAACAATCCATACGTTAACAATGTATTCTCAACAGCCAAGTAGTTTTCTTGTTTTATCAAAAAAGACGTTGTCCTTTCATGTGCATAGTCTCAAGTGGAGTGGAGGGAGTAGTAAGATAACAGCAACAAGCAAAAACATTCAGTTAATCAACGTCGTCAGCTTGAATACCAACACATTTTAATCTTGTCGTGATTTTTCACTAATGATAAGTTCATATTTCACATTTTCTGATCGCTATCACTTAATTATTTATTTACTTGTTTTTTAAATTTCAAATCTCAATTGTGTCCCTTGCCAAGCATTATTCTCTTCTAGTCATATTTTCTTTTTTATATAAAAATTAATTCTTTCTATTATACATTCATATGCAGACGCTTTGATATCAATTTATTTAAAAAACAACAAACAACATAACAGTTGCGTTTGTATGCATATCATATTCAGCAGTAGAGCATTAAATCAGCATCCTGTTTCCAAAATGCAAAAATTGCATAAACTGGATTAATCAAGAATTCAACTAAACCGTTGTTATTTTTCTAGTCTGGTAAAAAACATGTAACTTCGAAAAACCGAAAATGGTGGAAAGGAACTTTAACTTGTCTGTCTGCAATGCCCCCACACTCACTCACAATGGTATGCATGTTCTGTACTTTAGCAGTGACAATAATGTCAATAATCCAACTTTAACTTAATTTATTCATGCACGTATTTTAGCAATATCATCATCCTCAACGTTTTTCTCATGTCTAGTCGTTCCATGTTCATACACGACAAGAGATTTATATCTGTGCAATCTCCACAAAAACTGTACATTAAAAATGTGGAGTATACGTAGAACATTTAAAGCCTTTGCAAAAATATACAAAATATACAAACTTTTGAAGTCTAAAAGACAACACGTTTATCGTAAACAATCTCTTTACATTTATAGTGCTGCGATTAACATTACAGCATGACTATAAGGCGTACGTGAGAATTCTTACGTGACGCAGTGACGCCGTCACCGGGATTTCGAGGGCTTACTCGGGATTTTTTGATTCCGTTTCAAGACGTAATGCCCACTCGGGATTTTTTTAAGTTCACTCGGGATTTTTTGGGCACTCGGGATTCTAAAAAAATTCTTGGTCAGCATGGCAAGTCGGGATTTTTAGGGTCACTCGGGATATTTTGGCCACTCGGGTTTTCAAAAAAATCTTGCTCAGGATGGCCACTCGGGATTTTAGAGGTTCACTCGGGATATTTTACGTCCGTCCCGATTATGATGCATTACGTCACCCGGGATATTTGTTTGCGTCACCGGGATTATAGGGTCACACTCGGGTTTTTTGAGCTTTCACTCGGGAATTTTGGGGCCACTCGGGATTTTTGAGGTTCACTCGGGAAATTTTTAAGTTGTACTTGCTTATGAAAAAGTTGCTTAGCATGGTCACTCGGGATTTTCGAAAATCTGCGTCACCGACCAATTTGTAAGAATTCTCACGTACGCAGTATAAGGCATTGAAACTTGAGCTAAATATTTGATCGCCTGCGCCTACTTCTTTTAGGAGATGGCAACATATTAACAAAGTTAAATTTAATTCATGTGCATGTCGAAGTGATAATACATTTAACGTAAAGTATCACAATCACAACGACTTATGGGATACTTGAAGTGCATACGTAACAAGGCTAAAAGTAGAAATGATTATTGTCGTGGATTGGCATGTGCATTTGTACCGACAAGACAAAATCATAACAATCAAAATATTTTATTGAAGCTCTCAACAGATTAGATTTTATTTCGGTTTTTCTGAAAAATTCAAATATAGCATGAAATCTAAAAATCCTTAGTTTATACTACTAGTACACAGCATAATATATCATGTGATGAAGATAAGCAGATTTTGATACCATTCTTCGAGTGTAAATTTTCATAGCAGCAGAGAATTTTTTTCTCTTAGTGTTAGATCTTGATGCACTGAATATATGCATACTTGCAATTTGACCAACGCTATGCATCTCTCATCTCAGGTAATACATGCAAATAAATTAATTTTCATGCATTTAGGTAGTCGCAGCAAAGTTATAAAGAGTACTCATAAAAGTTTATACATTACAAGCATTTTACATTATGCGCCAAAGATGCGATCTGATTTTGACACGTCGACGACACAAGTGTTGGCATTTGTAATTAACAGCCTGTCGATTGTATAGTGTATTGTGCGGTCTTCTTTACAATGTCATCATCATCATTTAGAATCATTGTGATAACACCACAGCTTTTAACTTCCTTTCCATCATTGTAGTATGTATAAAGTAGTATTTCTCTTGTTTAATCAGTGTTGCCATTTTACTCTTGTGGCTATGTAAGTAAATGTAAGGGAGTTCATGACTACAAGCATCAGTAAAAGATAAACCAAGATACAAGGCTGCCCTTTGCCTTATATTATATGTATGTAAAAACAAATCTGTTCATTTGACTGCATTCATTCTTATTCCAAAAAAACAACATGTTTTCAGCACGGCGGCGACACATGCATTGTTTCAGTTTTTCCTGCGAGCCGAAAAGAAGTGCAGTGTGCCCTATTCTTATAAAAGTTGACTTTTGAGAAAGATGCATGCATGATACATGTATGCCTTGAGTCCTCCTAACCACACACAAAATTCCTCCGTCGTCGCAACATTATTTTCATGTCTCTTGAATTTACAAGTTGAGTACACAAGAACTTTATTGTCCCTTGAGAATTATTTAGCGCATACTCGTTATATTTACAACTGTAGTAAAATGTTTTATTTGTGTTTTGTAAGAATAAGCCGACAACTACATGACGCGACGATGCATGGTAGTAAATACGAGAAAACGAACATGAGTAGCAGTATCTACAAGTAAACCAAGTGAAATGACAGGCACTCATTAGCCATTTGTTTTTAGAATATACATAAAATATTTACAAATGAAAACGGGTAAAGAAGGTAACACTAGAAGCTCCGAGCATTATCTGTGTATTTATCATTGCACAAGATACAACACGCAATTAGCTGTGTAACAACCGTATTTTTTAATGTATCTTCTTCTTTTTTGTTTGTTCTACGTTTGCATTTTCATTTGTAAAATGGCTCACGATATTTTACGAAAAACTGATTTTCATTTTTATCACTTTCCCCAGCACACGTCATCATTCAGCACAGCACAATGCGTTTTGGAATAACATCAAAGTAGCAATGCATAAATATATGTGTACATTTGTATTGTTACATTTTAGCACTTTACTTTACATGCAGCCACAGCCGTAACCGTAAATGATACAACCATGAAGTCATGCGGTGATAATTGGTTTGACGTAAACAATGGAAATGAAGAACACTTGCATGCCACTGCACTCTGGACTGACTTTGACACTTTCTTGGAGGTCCGGCGCCCAGCTTTAATTGCTCCTTTAAAAGTGAAATTGGCCTGTTTGTATTAAAGTAATAACAAGGTTTCAATCTTATGGATGCTGTTGACTATAAACTTTTTCAGGTGCATTTAGATAGCGTGCCCTCATAATTCACGTGTAAAGGTAAATTATGAAGACATTCCCTTAAGCAGTACATATCATGTATTTGTCCAGCAGGTGCGTTGTCAGTGCATAAATGTGAGGGATATACACATTATGCAATGCAGGAGGTAAAATACAATAAAATTATTGTGGTCTTTCTTAAAATGTGGGAAAAGCATGACATTTACTTCGAAGGTATAATAAATACATTGCTTTGTAATATATCGCACATTTGTGACATGGGCATTTGAAAATATTATCTACCCAGAGGGCAAGGTGAGCGGCATTGCCCTTCAAGTAAAAAGGACCATCTGTAAAATAGTCAGTGATTTTGGTAATGTTCTTACGACTGTAATTGTGCTAATCATTTCGGTCACTTCAAATGTTTCTATATCCCTTATATTTTTCCCGACTAGAGTAGTTTACAATCATCACCGCCGTCATCCCCTTCCTTTTGTCAGTAGATAATTTAGCCATGTTTCACATATTGTACATATGGTAGTGTGGTACTTATATTTCAAAAATATTTTCATGGGTAAGCCGCATCTTTCACAGTCGGGACTCCGGACTCATATCATAGAATATATTACATAGATAGCATAAATCACAATTTCAATTTTTTTATATAAAAAGCCGAGAAGCTAATGTACAGAATTCTGTCATATTATTTGCTTTCCATTGTAATCGCTGCGAATTTAAAGTCACAAGTAAAACAAAGGCAAATGCCGCATAACTGCGTTTGATTGTGCACACGTGCAATACTATTGTTCCTCGAAATATTTTCGGTGAAATTTCAAAATCCATTTTTTCATAATTCTATATCACTTAAGTATCTACCGCTAGCAGTAGCAAAACAACGAGAAACGGGCCAATTTTGTTTTGGGTTAAAGAAGCAGTGTTTTATATTGTAAATATCTTTTGAACAAAACGTGCCGACCATGCATTACAAAATCTTTTCCAAACAAGCATACTGTACAAACACTGAACATAATTATCATAGTAAACTGCAGACGCATTTTTTTATTCAAAGGAAAATTATTTTAATGTATTTTCAAAAAAACCATCCAAGGAAGTAACCATATTAGAGCAAATCTTTCGTTTTTAATTTTTTGATAGATAAAGCATTGTATAATT
>JAQFZG010003115.1:0-14402 GCA_034695465.1 Entomobrya nicoleti | reverse complement strand
AGATGTAAAAATGGAAGATGTATTTACAGAGATAATGTTTGCGATGGATACAATGATTGTGGGGACTTGAGTGATGAGCCGGAGAACATTGAGGATTGCCCAGTTTGTACAAATATGGAATTCAGGTGCGCCGTTGGAAATTGCATATATAAATCTTATGTATGTGACGGGATCAATAACTGTGAGGACGGAAGTGATGAGTTTGAGCCAGAGAAATGTCCGGATTGTGATGACGATTCATTCAGATGCAAGAATGGTAAATGTATTCCAAGAATTCTAGTTTGTAATGGAGATGATGATTGCGGTGACATGAGTGACGAGCCTGGGAACTCAACTGAATGTCTGGCTTGTGATGAAAATCAATTTAGGTGTGCTAATGGACAATGCATTCAAAACGCGTTTATTTGTGATGGGTACAATCATTGTAGTGATTTTGGTGACGAAGTTAACTGTAATTAGACAGACACACAGTATCGTAGTCCCTGTACAATACTTAGTTAATTATTAGGTGAAAATATTATATCAATTTTAATTGAAAAATAAAATATTACGAAATAAAACAAATGCAACCATATTTCGGGTATTTTTATTACACTGACTATAATGATTATATGTTTTTAATCAAGCTTGAAAACCTACGGTAGGGTTTATTATAAATGCCAATTTAATGGAAGTTTCAATGCTTTCACACAACCTTTATTCCCATATATTTATCCTTGAGAATTCAAGTGTGGATTGGATAGCCACTGGAAAAATATCTGATTCGCTCTTTTGTTTGTGTGACAAATCTCCACACTGCGAAGACAACAATGCCGAACCACTTAAAAGTCCCCCTTTTCCCTTGGACGAGATCTGATGTAATAAGCGAGTGTTACTAGGAGTGGGTTTGTGACTTGTGACTGAAGTGATGAGCTGAGTATTCAAACACACAATTTCAATTTTTATGCTCGTATTTAATTAATGGATGATCATGACCTTTGAAAGTTTAGACAATATCAAAGATGTGCTGAAATTTGATTTGCACACTTTATTCAGAAGTGTATTTTATCATGCTAATAGTTTTCACTTTACAAATAACAATAGGATAAGAATGGAACTTTTTGCAAAATTATAAATCTATGATTTCATCATTACAATTCGATTTTATAAAAGTACAAATATACAAATGCTATCGTAAAACATTAGACAAATATTAGAATAAGACATATGAGTATTGTATTGCATTACAATTGTTGATGTACATGTAATTTTTTGATACATTATTTGTAAAGTTATCACTCTTGACATAAAATTAATTTTATGCTGCGTCGACAAAAATAAAACTTGGTATCATTGCAAGCACTGGTCTAAAGAAAATCCAAAGAAAAAGGATATATTTATCAAATTATCGATTAAAAAACGACTGACAAAATTGTACAAGTTGAAGATATGATATAGAAGATATACTATTCCTACAATACATACTTCATATGCACATAAGTTATTTTTACACTTCATCAATTCAATTTAAAACAATTTTTGACAGAAGTTCTTCCTCCAGATATATTCTGGAAAGAAGTATGTAAAACATTGCAACTAGAGGAATAACAAGGCAAGATTTTCTAATTATAATAATAAATATATTAAATTTTCGGAATAAAAGGAACTCGTGAAGTCAGCTTAAGCTTCGTACTACAAAATAAATGCGAGTGTATCTTAAATATTTGATTGAACACAATAACGCAATTCAGACTGCTCCTCTTTTGGCTTGCTTGATATATTTTCGCAGATAGTTGGCGTAGTCGACCATCACACTCTGTACAAACGATTTGTAAAGTTCTCCTTGAAGTCCTTTGTTTTTGTTGGTTGTTTCTTTAAATTTTGTTACGGTAATATCATCGGTTTCAGTAATCATAAAGTTTATAACTTCTGCAAGTAGGAAAAACCAAAACATTTTATATTAGTTTATATGAAACATTGAAAGCAGCTTGAACTATCAATCCATAGACTTACGACTCATTATAAAGACTCGTTTGGGATCATACGCTTGTATTTCCTTGCCATCCTTTTTGATCTGCTTTCTAACAAATCCATCAAGTAGTTCTTGATCAGTAAAAAATACTTTGATCAACATTTTCCCAATAGCAGAAATATTTTCCTTGTCACTTGTGTCATGCATTTCAGCACGCATGTCCGTGAACAAACTTCCAGTGACCTTTTTCTAAAGGAAATGAAAATTCGAAAAAATAAAGAGCTGGTTATTTTATGACAGCTTATGGATTGAAAAAATGTTGCAGTTATTACCAAATGAAGTTCGTACATCGCATCTTCACAGGTTCCAGCCTTACTGCCATTGCCATTTTGGGTTGGCTCATTACTGTTATCAAATATTACTTTAAACTTTTTAGATTTAGGAATAATACTAAAATTCTTTTGTTATCATTTTACCCTTGCATGACCATAGGAATAGGGCATTGGTTGTGTACTCCTGCCATAAGCCTGATTCTATTAACAAAAAATTTAGCAGTCACATATCTGTGGTATATAATTTAACAATTTCAGCCTTGTGACCTACATGGTAAAAGAATCAGCCTTATTAAGTGTGTTCATAAGCTCAGTGCAACCAGTAATGTTATGAACAAGTTCTCCCGACGATAACAAGTAGCTATGAACGTTGGTCCGAAAAAAGCTTTCTAGGTACTTTTGACTGTAAATAAATTAATAACTTATTAGACATTGTAATCAGGAACATTTATGTCCACACAAATATATCATGGTTTGAGTCACCTAGCCGGATTTTTGGAATATTCATCCAGTAACATATGCATTGATTTTGTTCTGTAATGATAACATAAACTTGGTTAAACCGTAAAAGGAAAGCAAATAGAGAGAATCCAAACATGATCTGTAAAACTTACTCGCTAACATCCTCACATTGCAAATCTTTAAGTATTTGGTCCAATGTTTCTGGAGTGCAGTCGAAGTTAAGTCTACTGTCATTAATTACAGACTTTCCAGCATTAGTAGTTTCAGTATTAGTAGTTTCAGCATTAGTAGGTTCCGTATTAGTAGTTTCCGTATTAGTAGTTTCCGTATTAGTAGGTTCCGCATTAGTAGTTTCAGCAGTATTTATTCCCACATCAACGACCGTTTCAGCTAAATTCTCCGAAATAGAAACCCCGTTTTCTCGCAAACTGGCATAGTCAGTTATACTACAACACACAAAATAAGGCTTATACTCAAGCATGTATTACACAGCAATACGTTTAATTAATTGGGTGAGTAGAAATTTTTGTTACAAACTTATTAAAAAAATCATCTGATTTTTTCAATCGGCCATCCGCTGCAGCTTGAATACCTGCAGATCTTTGTTCAGTACTTTTAGGCGGCTGCATCGTATTTTCTTCCAAGTTACTGATACAAAACATTAAAGGCATAATTATATTTTACACATAACTACGTGAAATATTTTGATGAAGACTGAATTACCTGTTAAAATTATCATGGTTATTACTATCAGTTTCTCCCAACTGCTCTTTTTGTATCTCCAGAACTTCTGTGGATTTAAATTGAAAAATTGATAAACTTTCACTTAATAACCAAAATTGTATTAATGTCATACTTTTAAAAGACGAAGGGCTTCCAATACGACGAATTTTTCTTGGGGGAGAAGCAGGAGTACTCTGGATTTCCATAATTTATTGGTTTTTGTATCGCTTCAATGCCACAAATTTTATAAAACTATCATCAGTTTAACATTAAACTTAAAGATTTTAATTAAAATATAGCTATTTTTTAAAGACCTGTGGATAAAATATATCTTTTGACGCTTTAATAAGGTGTAAGACTAATAGTGGGACAAATGCAATATAACTAAAGAGTAAATATTTCTTTCTGATCACAGAACACATGCACTTGTTTACATAGGTACATACACTGCACTATACGTGTCCATACCATACACACATTTCTCCCCCTGTATATGAATATATAATATATATATCATCTTGGTGTGTAGTCTTGTGTTTGGCATGTGGTATATTGTTTTTATACATATTATTGCCTTGGTCCAGGATATTCCATCAAAACCTATGAAAAATCTCAAAGGAAAGATCCTTTCGTTAGGGTGAAGTTGCTGTATGCATGTATGATAACGTCTGTCTGTCTGTTATGAAGCATAAAAGCAAATTTGACCACTTGCAGATCACAATTAGTAGTTCAACACAATTTAAAAAATTGTCCGATCGCACGATAACTCAAACACGAATCAAAATTTTCGAAATCAGATTTTAGTACTCGATACATACTTGTTTGAATGAATACGTTGTTCGACCAAATCGGTTATTCAAGGTCAAATGTCAAAAAATTCAACATAACAGTATAGGCCGACGTAAATTATTAAACCCACCTTAATAGCGATCATACCAACGGAACTGAAACGATGCCATACATGATTGTTGTTGACAATGAAAAACGCTTTCGAATGATATGTCACATAACATGTGTTTGACATTGCAACATTTAACCCCGATTTCTGACCCCAGAAGGCAAAGCCACAATGATCCAAGGTGACATAATTCGTGATCTACTCGACGAGAGCTTTTGATTGCACTCTTTCGATATACACTATAAAATAGTGTATATTGAAACTTGAGTGTGTATATACGAAAACTTTCGCCTTTGACCTTGAAGTTTGACCACAGTGACCTAAATGTCAAATTTTAGCGAAATCTATCAACGCGTTTTTGAGTTGTCGTGCTTACGGCCGGTCAGTAGCAGAACAGACATACATGGTAAAGTCAATACATCGATGAACTTCGCTTTCTTGCCCCTAATAACATTAACAAATTTGTTAAGTAGGTAGCCCTAGTATATAAATATGATATTACAAACTTTCAGTTGACCTAGAACAAGTCTATTGTCTCCAGGCGCCTTCGAATGTAACATTAACTGTCGAGTACCTAAACGTTTAAATAATTTATTAAACAATTAAATTAAATTACAATTAAACTTGTTAGATTTGTTACTAAGTCAGGCAATTATTATAGATATTTTTGGTTTAAAATACTTGACCTTCCTTGACTAGGGTCAACTTTTTTGAAATTTTAATACAACTATTCAATGTTATTTTATGTCATGCACTAAATTACTAAACTACATTATCCTGTAACGTTTTTAATCGAAACGCCAATCCATTTTGGCTCAAAAAGAATTACAAATACATAAAATAAACCCGCTGTAAGAGCGACCATAACGACGTAGCTGAAACAATGCGACAAATAACGACGCTTTTGTTGTTGCTGCTAATGAAAAGCCCTTTCGAATGATGTCACATGACCTGTGTTATGCCCTTTGACCCAGATTTCTGACCCCACAAGGTCACTGTGACCCAAACTGACACTTGATTCGTGATCTACTCGACGAGAGCTATCGATTACGCTATTCAAACGTATACTTTGACCTTTGATTCAGGGAGCTGAAAATCAATAGGGTTCTTGCCCTCAACCATAGTGACCAACATACCAAATTTGAGCGGAATCGGTCATCGCGTTCTTGAGTTATCGTGGTGACAGACGGACAGACAGACAAACGTGTTAAAGTCAATACTCCGCTGAGCTTCGCTTTCAGCTACGTAATAATCTTGTGCATACATATTTATATACGGTACGACGAAATTTGTCTTTTAAAACCGCAGTTTATCTTAGATTAAATTTTATGAAGAAACCAGCTGCGAATTCATTCAATGGTTACAATAACTTTAAAGTTGCTCTGTATTCTTCTGGATCTCGAGCCGAGGAAAAGACAGGGAAGCAATAAGAAACCTAGCAGTAGCAAGTCTCACCCAACAGAAAATCCAGAAATGTGCCCACAATATTTGCACGATTGTTCAGCATCAGGTTAGTAAATAATTAAACTCAAAACAGCATAATGGTTATTGAGTTGCCCATACATATGCTCCCGGTGACTCATCAGCTAAATCTTTGTATGTAATGGTTGTTTGCTGATAGTCATTACTGGTTTTAAAATACATACATGCTAGTAGGAACTTAAGCCGAGTTATCTTTTTACGATCTTTATGGCAGTCAACTACGAAAAACGTAGTTTAATTCAGTTTAATGATTAATTATTGTTATTTGAGTGGAATTAGTATTGGAACTGCATCAAGCAATACAAAAAACTTCATAGGCCAACTCATTTTTTTAAAGTGATCTTCAGTCTGAAACTGTTAACAGTTGCTTTCAGTGCGAAAGCCGATGCGATGAAGAAACTCATCCTAATACATTTTGGTTTGACTATCTTGCTGACCATAGCAAATGGAGAACGTTGTGCACGGAAAGAGTTAAGAATAGACGGAGGCAACAATGCATACACTTAAAACAAATAGTAAATCATAACTATGCGATAACCAAAACTTTTACAATAGTTCCAATGCGACAACGGGAAATGCATTAAAAAATCATGGGTCTGCAACGGATCCCCAGACTGTCCCCCACTTGTTCTTTTAACCAATTCCGGTGCGATAACAATAGATGTATTCATAAGGCATATGTTTGCAATCAACGGGATGACTGTGGCGACCAAAGCGATGAACCTGCAAACGTAACAGACTGATTGCCCTGTGGAGAGAACGAGTTTCGTTGTAACTCTGGCCGGTGTATATCAATATCCTGGGTTTGCGAAGGTGGAAATGATTGTGGCGACGGAAGTGATGAGGCTCCCATCAATCAAAAATGTCCCCCTTGTGCACAAAACAAATTTAGCTGTAACAATGAAACTGCATATCCACCAGTAATTTATGCAATGGCATCAATGAATGTGGTGACAAAAGTGACGAGTCTCCAATACTAAATTCTGACTTGTGTCCCAAGTTCTGTGACGACGGCCAGTTCAGATGTAAAAATCGAGTATGCATTCATAAAGGAAGGGTGTGTGACGGAAAAGACGACTGTGGGGATATGAGTGATGAACCTGGAAACACAACTGATTGCCTCATTTGTAAAGAAAATGAATTTAAATGCGCCAGTGGACAATGTATTCCAGCATCTAATCTTTGTAATGGCTGGCACGACTGTACTGACGGTAGCGATGAACATCCAATTTTACCTTATTCAGCATGTCCAGCTTGTGGTGAAGATGAATTCAGGTGCAAAAATGGGATATGCGTTTCAAACTCCCTTGTTTGTAATGGAGCTGATGATTGTGGTGACATGAGTGATGAGCCTGGGAACAAAACTGAATGTCCGGTTTGTACACGTGGAGAATTTCAATGTACATCCACAGGAGAGTGTGTATCAACATCAAGACTTTGCGATGGCCTAAATGACTGTGGTGATTATTCGGATGAATTAGTTCCTCCTTCCCAATGTCCTCCTTGTAAACATGATTTTCAAGCAAGATGTAAAAATGGAAGATGTATTTACAGAGATAATGTTTGCGATGGATACAATGATTGTGGGGACTTGAGTGATGACCCGGAGAGGATTGAGGATTGTCCAGTTTGTACTAAGATGGAATTCAGGTGCGCTGTTGGAAATTGCATATATAAATCATATGTATGTGATGGGATCAATAACTGTGAGGACGGAAGTGATGAGTTTGAGCCAGAGAAATGTCCGGCTTGTAATGAAAATGAATTTAGGTGTGCCAACGGACATTGTATTCGAAACGAGTTTATTTGTGATGGGTACAATCATTGTAGTGATTTTGGCTACGAAGTAAATTGTACTTATTCAGGCACACGTGATCGTGGTCCAAGTACTATATTGTAGATGAAATAAATATTAGGTGTTATCATGTCAATTTCATTCGAAAAATAAAATATTACGAAATAAGACAAATGAAACCATATCTCGGCGTTTTACTACACTTCTTAGTATGAGTATGTTTTTTAGAAAGCTTGAAAAATTCAATGAAAATTCACAGTAGGATTATTCGAAATACCATTTTAATGGAAGTTTCAATATATCCATACATCATGGTTTCGAACTAAGCAATGTTTCATTATTATGATTGGCTTTAAAAGAAAATCTGTCATTTAAAAATATGTTTTAATTTTTATGGTCGTTTCTAATTAATGGATTATCATGTCCTGTGAGAGAAGTCAATCAAATTATCCTAAAATACGATATATTAAATAAAATCCAACGTAAAAACTATACTAACCTCGGAAATGTTTTTTCCATTTAGAAATATATTTATTTGCACAAACAACAATCTGGTAAGAATAAGCCGATCTGCAATTTTTTAATCTATGTCTTCGTCATTACATTTCGACTTTATAAAGGTACTTACACACATACGATCATTTCTTGTACACGATTGTACACACACCGTATCACACAGTTTCACTATTCATTTTCAATCACTCTGTATCGACAGTGTTCACTAAAACACAAAATTTCTAAATATTTTAGTAAAAATGCACGTAGACAACCATGTATTTAATCTATTTTGTTCATATAAATACTGTAGAGAGCCCAATATTTGGAGAAGTAGTACAATAATGCATATTTTACAGACTAAAATATTCAATCAATAGGAACTCTTGCGCATTTCTAGAACCACACTACAAATTAAAGCAGTAAATAAAACAAGTATTAGACATTCATAAATTAGCTGGAACGTTCTTTAACAAATTACAAGTTAAATAAGTTTACGTTTAGGATTAAGTAAAAGTTGCGATATATTGGCAGTCTATACCAATCAAAGTTAAATATTTAAAAATCTCAGAATACTCAGGAATTATGACCTTGTAAAAACGTAAATTTTTAAATGGTCCGTATTTAAAACATCCATCTCCCAAACAAGTAAGACACGACCAAAGGCTTAAAAATCATGATAGACTTCAATAATTAATTTGCTGCTGACGAATGTCTTCGCCTGTCTTGATTCTTTTTTATCTTATTTCTCTGTACGTTAGCATAATCAACCATCACAGTTTTGTTGAAAACGACATAATCTGTTCCTTTAAGTCCTTGATTCTCGTAAATGGTGGATTTAAAAGTCGCCGCAGATATCTTTTTTTCAACAAGCATGAACTTTAAAACCTCTAGAATTTAAAAAAATAAACAATATTTTGTTGATCAATTTATTTAGCATCATAATCAATCAATTTTTCTAACAATCTTACGGCTAATAATAAAAACTCGCTTGACGTCATAAGCTTGAGTTTCTGTCCCGTCTTGCTTGCACTGTTTCCTCTTATATCCTTCTAGTATTTCGGCTTCCGAAAAAAATCGATTGAACAGCATTTTACCAATAATGGGAATCTTTTTCTCATGATTAGTTTCCCGACCAGACAAAGCACGCATATCAGTAAACAGACTTTCATCTAGCTTATCCTATTAAAAATGTATTTTGAAAGATCAGAATATGGATATATGTACATATGCATGTATGTACGTAAATAAGAGAAAAGTTCTGTACTAACCAAATGAAGCTGATACATGACATCTTCGTCTGTTTCCCCCTGAACTCCAACGTCGTTAAATTGCGGTTCATCAGTCTGAGTTTCTTGAGAAAATCCCAACGGAATCTGAAGTGGTAAAGATGATTCAGTTTGAGTCCACGCATCTTCTGATCCATCGTTTAATCTGAAATAAAAACAGTACTTGAAGAAAACGGAAATTGACTAAAATTCCACGAATTATCGCTAAATATTACCCAGGTGGAGATTCTGGAACCACGGCATTGTCATTGTGTCGTTCAAGCATTGCAGTAAAAGTCTTCATTCTGCAAAAAAATACGTTGTCATAAAATTGGTTTTTTAAATGAAAGGAAATTTGAGTTTTAAAGATGACACTTACAAAGTGACAAAATCTGCGTTTTCAATTTTTTCCATAAGTTCATTATAACTTCTTTTGTTGTTGATGTCTTCCAAAGAGGATTTTAAGTACGTGGGAATCGCTTTGCGGAAAAAGTTTTCCGCTAATAGACGACTTAAGAGGGAAAAAACAGTAACTGTATTAGTTTTACTGAAAATGGGTTTCGATTTATTATGCATATAGTTTCAAACTAATACCTTGGCTCATTGTCAACATATTCCTGTAAAAGTTTCTCAGGTGTTTTGGTTCTATCGTGGGAAAAAATGAAAACATTAGTTAGAAAACTACGGTGATGCAAGGTATTTCACATAATATAACTTACTCGTTGTCATTATTGCATCCAAGAATATTAAATATGTCATTTTCATCAAGGTCATACAAAGGAGATTGCGTTCCTTGATCTTTCTGAATTAAGACATGAGTTGCAGAGTCAAGCTTCATAGTTGTCCTTTTATCGTCAATTCCCTTTTCAGAAGCCTTATTTGATGGTAAGCTTGCACTTGTATTCGCTTCATTTATACTAGAAAATAAAATCAGTTTTTCATACGTAAATATTAAGCATTTTTTATTGAACAGATGTGTATTGACGAACTGTTTGAGCACACTATTTGCTAATATTTTGTTTTTGATTGTGCTCACTTTTCACTGAAATCAGACACAGAAGCTCCTTCAATATCAAAAGACCCTTGTACACGCACACCATAATTCGCATCTAAACTTTTATCTGTTTTCGATACACTACTAGTGCCAGCTTTAGTATTCACAGAATTCCCATGAGCATTTTCTGACTTCATCCTCACTTTCTCCGACTTACTACTGTGAAGTAAAACATAAATATGTCATTTACGACCACACTTTACCGAATGTCATTAGATTAATATCAAAATAGAAATTACTCTCTATATTCTTCATCTTCCATTGATTCCCCCACATAAACTTCGGGAACACCTGAAAAATAATTGCTTTGCTTTGAAACCATTCCTTTAAGTATAAAATATTGTGTTCAACTAGCACTATGATTATAGACAAAACACCTGCCTGTAGGAATTTATTATTGATTAGTATTATATTATGAAATGTTTACCAAAAATAATTACCTGTAGCAAGAGAAAGACTTTCGAACCTGCGAATTTTTGAGGGTGGAGAGTTTAGATGGGGTTCATTCCCCTCATCATTACTGATAGATAAAAGCGCCGATGTGTGTATTGCATTTTCCATTTTGTTGCTCGGACCACCTTTCAACTAACTTAATTCGACCGAATAATCTGGTATATTATTCAAAATACTCTATTGATTTCTTAAATTGTATATACTACTGCAATAAATTGTTTTTATCTTATAAGATTTTGCTTTTAAAGTTAGTTTTTTAGCAGTTTAAAATTAAATAGAATCTGTGGAGAAAGTACACTTGCTCAGGACACACCACTGAGAGTCCACCGAGTGCCAAACACATGAGCGGATTGTTCATTTAATTGGTTTTGTGTACATTAACCAGGTATTGTGTCATATGTTTGTATGTAAAAAAATATAGTAACCAAATATATATGGCTGTATAACGTATACGCAATATATACCTGGGAGAAATAGTGTACACTTTTTATTCATTCGCGATCATTCCATAAAATATACATACACACGGCAGTGGAAAGTGGAATATACATTGGTACATGAATGAGCAATGTAAAGTATGATGTACTACATACCATGTACTATTGAACGGTTTGTTATGTTATGATACGTGTATTATGATGATACGCAAAACACGGGAGTATATTTTTTGTAAAGAATCTCTCTAGACTGAACGGAAGATCACGTATCCAACTACTACTGCAGCTCTGCAGATTTGAGCAAAGCAAGTGTGAACTTTCATGAAATTTCATAAAACTTGGCATGAATCTGCAGGGACGCAATAAAAGAGTCGACTGCCTTTTACTTTATCTTGTGCAGTAGAATTTATTACGTAGCTGAAAAAGAAGCTCAGCTAGTATTGATTTTATCATGTTTGTCTGTCCGTCTGGCTGTCCGTCGGCACGATAACTCAAGAACGCGTTGACTGAGTTCGTTCAAATTAGATATGTAGGTTACTATGGTCAAGGGCAGACACCCTATTGATTTTCAGTCTCCTCGGTCAAATCCCAAGTTCAAAGGACAAGGTCGAAGTTTTTCTACCTGTTCATAGTGTACATTTGAATAGCACAATCGAAAGCTCTCTTTGAGTTGATTACGAATCATATGTCACTTTAGGGTGACCTTAGAGGGGTCAGAAGTCGGGGTCAAAGTTTGCAACTTCAAACATGACATCTGACATATCATTCGAAAGTGCTTTTCAATAGCAACAACAATGACCACAACTAGCGTTGTTATAAGTCGCATTGTTTCAGCTACGTCGTTATGATCGCTCTTACAGCGGGTTTATTAGTCGAACTTTTAAGAGTGCACCATGGATATTGATGAATTTTTTAGTCGACCAGTTACTAATATACTAGTTTTCCTTAGTGTCATTCATCACTGGCATTTGATAAGCTTACTACTCATCGCTTTCGTGGGTTGTATTTACTAGGGTTAGGCCCGACTGAGTTAATAGATTTCGATGGAATTCGAATATTTCCGACTAAATTCGAGTAGTAAAAATCGTCTAAATGAATGTCGACTAAATTGATTTCCGCCAAAAAAAATTCGACAACATTTATTAGGCCGACTAACAAAATTCTACATTTAGTATTCTTCTAATATGGTTATACATCAAAATGTATTCGACTCTTTAATACCGTCCCGAATCTGCAAGCGAAAGAAATATCATTGCCTGCTTTTATGTTTTGCCAATCGTACATGTGCAAAAATCAATATAGGTACATGTACATATATGCATATTTCATTTTTGAGGTTACTGATTTGTATATCGCATTCGTAGTGTTTTGATTTGGTTATGTGAGAAATTGCAATGATTAAAAAAAACTTGACAGGGTAACGAATAGAATTACTGGATATAAAAAGATGGTCATGTGTCATGCTACACGTTTCAAGCTGGTTTTTGATGAGAGAAAATTCTCAAAGAAATGATTTGGAAATATTGTTTATGAAATGCTGACTATGACAGGAAAACAAATTAAGATGCAAATTTTCACTACATTTCAATACAATAATGAATTGTTTCTATTTGAATGTTTGTCTTGGTTTATAATAACACAATAAATACAATGCAGCAATATTTTGCATGGAATTTGCAAAAATTTACATGAAATAATACATACACAAGATATATAATCTCGGAAATAAATAAGTAATCTTCAAGAACACATCTTTCGTTTACAGTAAAAAATAAAAACAAAGGCATATCAGTCTTTATGTCCGTTCCCTCTTTATCCTCTTTCTCTCATCACTGGCAAATTTTATCATAACGTTAGCCCAAAAGAGTTTATATTGATCTGGTGCAAGTCCTTTGTTCTCACATTGACCGCTTCTGAACGTTTCCAGAAAGAAAACATTTGGCTGGTTTTGAGTAGTCAACATGAAGTTGATTATTTCTGTGCAATGCAACAATATTTAATCATCATATAATCGTGAAAAAAATCATTGAGAATCCAAAATATATCAAAAAGTGTACAAATATTAAAACAAAACTCAACTTACGACTAATTTCGAAAACCCTGTTACCATCGTACGCCTGTATATTCTTTTTTGTCCTTGCGAATCCTCCAAGTATTTCTTGTTCAGAAAATAAAGCTGTAAATAAAACTTTACCCATTTTTGAAATCTTTTGCTCTGTCGTAAGAAGAACGGACCGAGTTTCGGACTGCAAAGTACTGAATAGATTATAATTTATGTTTTCCCTCCAGGTACTTGTATAGTATACCTAATAATACATACGAAAATCAAATATTAATAATGTCAGAAATTCACAATTCCAAAAATGTAAAATTATGTTTATTGACATTATACATACATTGACAACGTTTGATGGCTGGCTTGATGATGATGATGATACGAAAGGCACAGCCTCTATCACTTCATCTGAGTTTGGATCTTCTTCCATTCTCACCTCGTTAGCAATGTCAGCAGGCTATAAGACATAATTTTTACCTGCATAGACATGATGTTTACTGGTCTAAAAATATGTTTAATCTAATCTACCTGAACAGTATCCAAAACCACAGGGATGCAAGGCACATCGGTTACTGAGTTATCATTGTCTACTGATTCCAACTTCATTTCCATACTCTTGACCACTTCAACTAATAGTTTTATTCTATAAATTTCAAACAGTTTTTAATTACTCTCATGGTTAATATATATGTATATAAAAACTTTCAAGTTGGTAATTACTAATTATTAATTACAACGGGTAGCGGTTTGCTTTTTCCAATTCGGTCTTAAGGCGTTCCGCACCAACACTATTTACTTTATCTTCTCCAGATGATTCCAGGAAAGTATAAATTTCCTCGCGCAATACATGAGTATTATGACGATAAAATGATAAAAAGTCTTTTACTTTCTGGTATCTAATAAGTTAAATACGAAAATGTGATAAGAAAAACATGAAACTGAGTGAAAATAATAATAATAAATTAGAATGTGCATTTTGACCTTTTTGGGCAGCTG